>JBBBDQ010002009.1:325000-332500 GCA_037127315.1 Ascarosepion bandense
TAATTGATAGCATTGGTACTCTAAAGATCTCTGAGGTCGTGTGGTCTGAGGAACAGTAGACAGCTGTTGCTTCAACTAAACTAGGCAAACTTTCGAAAGATGTTTCGAAAATTATTTGAAAAACGGTGGGAGATGTTAAAAAAGGGTATTGTAAAGAAACATCGTCATTTAAACGTAATATGAGTCATAATAAGTGATGTCGATTTAGCAATAAAATCCACGAGCTTCGTTTTATTGTTTTTTTTTTTTTTGTTTAGACCAAAAAGAAAGAAATTTGCAAATATGGACATTTGAAAAGATATGAGTTTTCAAAAAAAAAATAAAATAAACGAGACGGTGACCATTTTTAAATGGGTAATTGACAGCATTGGAACTCTGAATTTCTCTGTGGTCGTGTGGTCTGAAAAACAGCAATAAGATAGTTGTGGCACAAACTAAACAAGGCGATGGTTCCAACCTGGTTGCAATGTCTATTGAATTATAAATTTTTTTTTAATCATTTCACCCCGAGCAAGGCGGAAATGCCACTGATGTGCAGGGGGCTACATAACTGTAAAAAGATTAATTAGAAAAGAGTGAGAGGTACAAACTGGTTAGAAAGGAGCATTAGAAAGCTGAGAAAGCAGGTGCAATGACAGATGCATAGGTGGAGAGAAGGGAAGGATATACGGGGGTGAGGAGAGAGCTAAAATCAGTGGTTAGTAGATGAGTATTGACTCTGCATTTAAACTTCTGGAGGTTATAGCCGTCAGGAAAGCAAGAATACGGGAGCAGGAGTAGAATTGTCGTCTGCATTTGGCTAACCTGACTGTAAATGGGTGGGACCTAGTTGCCAGTCTGGTTGCACGAGTAAACACCTGTTGAGGATGCACCAGTGATTTAAGTTCGTCCGAGCAGAAGCCATGAAATTATTTATAGAACAGACAAAGGGAGGCCACATTTCGATGATGGGGAAGTGGCTGCAGTCGAGCCGCCAGATCAGTACCTATCACATTACAGACTCTCCTTTGTAGCTTGTCAAGAACACTGGGGAGAATGGCAGGGGCGCCTGACCATAAATGGCAGCAGTACTCCATGCACGGACGGATGGTTGACTTGTATATATGCAGGATGGATTCAGGCGGAAAAAACATCCTGGATCGACATAGTGACCCAACCTTCTTAGCAGTAGATTTTTTTATGGATTCAATATAGTGGTTCCATTTGAGGTATGAGGACATGGTATGTCCGAGGAGGCGTAGTGTATTGCTCTCCAGGAGAATCGCTAGGTCCATGCTTATGGGAGGCAGGAAAGGTTGAAAGACAACAGCTTGGTCTTGGATGAGTTGAAGTTGACAAGCCACTTCTTGCCCCAGTTCAACACAGAGTGAAGGTCCCGTTAAAGGTCAGCAGCGAGATTATGGTTTCTTACTGGTGCGGGAGTATATTGTAGTGTCATCAGCGTAGATGCCTACTTGGGATTTGATCTCATCAGGGAGGTCGTTGATGAAAATAAGGAAGAGCGTCGGGCCCAGGATAGAGCCATGTGGGACACCAGCATTCGTGCTGTAGGACGAAGAGTCACGCCCATTCAAAACGACCTTCATTTTGCGGTTATTTAAGAAAGATTGGATTAGGTCAAGCAGGCGATCGGTTATACCGTAACCCCGTAGTTTGCATAGGAATGTCAACAACTATGAATCTTTGAGTAGATATAAGCTTTTGAGGGAATTCAAACGAAATGATGAACATTCCTTTAATGGATACTCGCTAAACTGTGAAGTTTATCGTGGTGGAGCGGTGTAAAATCAATCGGATCAAGAAAGGTTCGAATCTGGTTAGAGAATACGTTGCATTAAATGATAGCAAAACTTATTTAATCCTCTAAATTCATTTTTTGTTTCCAGATACGAAAGAAAAGATAATCAGCAGATAGGAAACGTCAGAAAAAATATAATTCCGAGCAGTATGTCAGTATTTGATTAATATAGCATTATCCCATGATAATTGACAAGGTGAAACATTTTCATAAAAGTTTACCGCATGGACTCATTGACAGTCGAAGAGGTCGATGTTTCGAGGTTTGTTCGATGCTTCATCAGTGAAGTTCCAATGATCCATTTCTTAATAGGAGAAGGGCTTGCGATGAGAAATGTATTCTTTATGAGAATCGTAAACGATCGGCTCAGTGACTTCATCAAAATAAAGGACTCAGAAATTTCCCCGAAACAGAAAGTGAACTGTCAGAAAATTATGGTGATTATCTGATCGTCAGTCAATGTCGTTATCTAATACTATTTTCTTGCATCTAACTAGAGCATTATTACCAGAATTCACTGTCGATAACTGCATGAAATGCACATTCATTTGATGAGAATGCGACAAGCAGTGGTTAATGGACAGGATAGCTTTGGATCTGGCGATTAGATGTTTTGAGGAGCGTGTAACAGCCTTTTAATGGCTGTTGTTCTCCGGTCTAACCTGACACTAGTGTGGAATACCAGCAGTTAGGGTTTTAGCAATGGACACTTAGTAAATACCTGAAAAAAATAAAAGAAACAAAATGAATGTATGAAATTTCATTTTTATATCATAATTACCAGCAATAGATTTTTCTATGTTACGTCGGGTAACAGAATTATGTGAAATAACACAAAACAACGTAATAGTATAAAAGTAGGTGTATTGACAGGAAAGAGAAGTATTTACATGAGGTGAGGATTAGTAGAATACAGAACAAGGTAATTAGTATAGAGTATCGTCGTAGAGACGTGATAGATTGACTAGTAGAACACTTCCGGAAATACCCGACTGACTCGCTCACTCGACTTTCTTCCCCGAGGTATAATCACTACTATTTTATTTAGTGATTCGAATAGTACATTTCCGTGGAAAAGGTGGAGAGCGCCCCAACAATATATAAAATAGTTATCACAACACCAATTGACAGAAAAAATTCCCAACAATAAAATTAATATGTCTTTGAAGGACCACAAACGTGTTCAAAATATTCAAAGTTCCGCATTAAAGAGGTGTTGATATAGCGCTAAAAATCAACCGAGCGAGCAACGTGAAAGAAATCTTTCATGACATTAATCTATATACAGGGTGATTGATAAGTGGCTCCCAATTTTAAAATAAATAGCCGTGCCATCTCTCATGACTTGAAGATTGTGTTCAAATCTAAAACAGACGGCCTTGCTTGGTATGATATGGCATACAGGCTGAAAGAAAAATAACTCCTTATTTTAGTTTTTATGAAAAATGGATCTCTATCTACACTTATTTATAAATGGAACTTGCTTGTGTGTGTGTGTCTGTGTGTGTCCGTTACCTATAGACTCAGAAACGGCTGAATCGATTTTTTTGAAAATTTACAAAGTTGTACTATCAGCGTCTGCTAATGTTCTTAGCTAGGTTTTGTGTCGAGGTACCCCCGATAAATATGGAAAATCGATAATCGAAAAAATCGGGGTATAGAAGGAATGGTCCGATTTTAATCAAATTTAATACTCTCATAGACAAAGAAATAAGAAACGATATTCAGTGGTTTCAAGGTTACAGTTCTTATAATAGTGAAGAAAATTGATAATATATATATATATATATATATATATATATATATATATATATATATATATGTTCATGTGTGCGTCTGTTTATCTGCCTGTATGTCTGTATTTTTTCACCCCTTTTATTTTAGTTTTTGCTTCGGGTTTGGCTCTAAGGAGATATAATTGTAGTTCTTAGTCTCAGCCATGATACCATTTACTCAGAGGACTTAGCCTTCAAAATTCAGTTTACGATGAAAAAATGTATTTGATATCGATACCAGGAAACAAAATTTGACTTACATCCATTCATTTTTCTTTCGGTCTACGGTTTCGCTTTAACTGGAAACAACTAGTGCTGTTTAGTCTTTCGTGCCAACGTCCAAAGAGTCTGAGCTCCGGGACCATGGATTAGTTTTAAAGCTTTCATTATACCCGAACAATATATTGCTAGTATTTAAATAAGAAACAATGTGAATAAACTTTTAAATATGAATTTAGGAGAAGTTTCTTTCTTTCTGTATTTTTTTTTTCATAATAATTTGAAAAAAGAAATGTGAGGAATTTTCCCTTTTTGAATTATATGTAGGTTCATTTCATTGGTTGGTTAGGAGTCATGTTTCCCTTTTTGTGGTGTTAGTACATGTGCCATTTCCGGCATCCCTCGTTCCAAAACAAAGCTGTTTTCCAATAAAGCATGAAAACGACTTATTACAAATACCTTTTTTTCTGACTGAGCATATAATTGTGTTTCCTCAAGGCCACGAACATCTCAGATTCGGTGTCTTACGTGCGAACCGACCGAATTCTTGGTGTTTTAAATGCGAAACAACCGAATACTAAGATTCTTACAGGCGAAAGTTCGAACCCTTGGTGTTTTACGTGCGAACCGATCGAATCCTCGGTGACATAAATGCAAACCGCCTGAATCCTCAGTGTCTTACATGCAAACCATCTGAATCCCCTGTGTCGTACATGCAAACCGATCCTCGATGTCTTCAATGCCAAACGGTCCTCGGTGTCTTACGTGAGATTCCTCAAATCCTCGGTGTCTTCAGTGCAAATTGCCCGAATCTCCGGTGACTTACATCCGAACGACCCGAATCCTTTTTGTATCACGTAAACACGATATTTGAAATGTCTCAAATTTTTGTTAGATTTTCAGCCACTTTGCAAACATGTGACGTGCTGGGTTTCTTTCTCGAGCCTATAATATCAAAAACCCTAACCCTAACACTAACCATACTATTAAACCACTCATATTTCTCGTGAAATTCGTCATAAAGTTTATTACCGAAATTGTTTTATTAAGAAAATTGTGACTACTAAATATATCTTTGGTATGTATTGAAAGTAGCTATTCATTGTCGTTATTTATTACAACTTATTAATAGTTTAAAGTCAAAACATATTCTGTATTGCACTGATTAAATTTTTGCGTGTGACGTTTCCATTATTATTTTGCGAATTCATTTCGTCGGATTTATAAAAAAATGATCTAGATATGAAGCGTTTTATTAAATAATTGCAAAAATGAACTAAACTTGTACAGATATCGTCAGATGAAATTTTTAAAAAAAATTATTCGTGGCGACGAATAATAAAGAGATAAACAGATATATTGATATATATAGATTTTTTACCGTAACGATTAAGCCGAAGAAAGCCCGGGTCACTAGAGGTAGAAGGGTTGTTTAAAGGATAGATTTTACGGATAGGTGAATTTTTCGGTATAAGACTTCTACGGGGGTCATTCAATGAATAAGGTGAATTTTTCGGTATAAGGACTTTTACGAGGGTCATTCAATAAATAAGGTGTATTTTTCGGTATAAGGACTTTTACGAGGGTCATTCAATAAATAAGGTGAATTTTTCGGTATAAGGACTTCTAAGAGGGTCATTCAATAAATAAGGTGAATTTTTCGGTATAAGGACTTTTACGAGGGTCATTCAATAAATAAGGTGAATTTTTCGGTATATGGACTTCTACGAGGGTTATTCAATAAATAAGGTGTATTTTTCGGTATAAGGACTTTTACGAGGGTCATTCAATAAATAAGGTGAATTTTTCGGTATAAGGACTTCTACGAGGGTCATTCAATAAATAAGGTGTATTTTTTGGTATAAGGGCTTCTAATACAAATAGAAGCTTAATTTTTTTCACCGTAGTCTCCCAGTAGTGTTACAAACTTTTCCCATCTATGCGTAGGCATCCGAATTCCTTCAGAGTAAAAATCTTTGGACTGATGTCTCAGCCAATCACTTACAGCACTTTTGACTTTATCATCACTTTCAAACATTGTTTCTCTCGTGAACGCTTTCAAGGGACCAAACAGGTGAAAGTCTGATGGGGCAAGGTTTGAGCTGTGGGAGTAGATTCCAACCTAGTTCGTTGATGGCCTGCACCTTTTGGGCTATTCTGTGAGCAGACCTTCAAAAAGGCAATGTCATCATGAACAGTTTCTTGTTCTGTTCCAACAGATAGACTGAAAGTCCTTTCAATGCAATCTAAAGTCACCATTCTGTTAGACTGAACGAGGTTATTGACTGATTCGATCACCTCAGGAGACATCACTTCTGTAGGCCTCCTAGGACTGTCTTCATCCTCAACACTGCTCCGTCCTTCTTTGAACAATTTAGCCCACTTGTAGACATTTTTTGGCTAAAACATGTGGCACCAGGAACAGTTGACATTCTCCTATGAATTTCAACTGGTTTGCACCCTTCAGCAACCAAAACATAATAACTGACCTCTGTACAATCCTGAACATGCTTTTTGGTCGGTCATCATTGTTAATCTCCAAACATTCAAAGTTTTTTTTTTCAATCAGCAAAAAAAATAAAATAAAATAAAATAAAATTAATAAATACCTTTGAAAAAGAATTATAGAAACAAAATTAAAAAAAGTAAGCTTCTTTCTGTTTTAGAAGTCCTTATACCGAAATATTCACCTTATTTATTGAATGACCCTCGTAGAAGTCCTTATACCGAAAAATTCACCTTATTTATTGAATGACCCTAGTATAATTACTCTAGTCTACTACTTAATAGTTTCCACTTATAAGAGGTTACGAATATTCCATTTCTGCAAACAGTTAAGTATATAAAAATTGGCAGAGAAATGCAACTAATGACAAACAAAATGTGTGTTTACATTAAAGGAATGTAATTGTATTTTGGTGAGCTGACATAATATGATTTTGCATCAGAGACAATGACAAACGAAAGTGTGTTGCTTGAGGGCAGCCGTTTTAAAGGTCAGGCATTATATGGAAAGACAGGAATTCGCTGATGACAAAAGGCGTGCTTGCCAAAGGAAATAATCGGCGAAATGCGTTGGTCGATGTCTCTATTCACGGATGGCGCAATGACGCGTAATTCGACGTATTTCAGCTTACATAAGATCAGAGTTTTCGGGTCAAAAACAGAACAACAAGATGAATCAGAGCGAACACAAGGAAGACAACCTCAGCCAGTCAGCTCTCTCATATGTGCCTGATTCTCTCTGACTACCATTCTGCACATAATTGTCGCCGAAGAGAATAAAAATATCAGTTAATATTTTTATACAAACATTGCATATGTCCGTCGTTGAGGTCAAGACAACCCTCATCCTTGGTATCCAGGTTATCCAATATTACTCAAACACACACTCACACACACACACACACACACACACACACACACACACACACACACACACAATATATATATATATATATATATATACATACATACATATATATATATATATATATATATATATATATATATATATATATGTATATATTTATTATAAATTATGTTTTAGAACATGTACATAATTTTTTCTATATATGTCCTCTCCTCTACAATCATATGCTTGTTTCAACGTTGGGTTTCCAACATTTCGTCAGGAGGAAAAAGCAAGAGCTGGAATCATCCGCTGTTTATATTGGGTTCGTTGTTGTTGTGGGGTTGGTTGGGGTT
>JBBBDQ010002009.1:340000-367500 GCA_037127315.1 Ascarosepion bandense
ATATGTATAAGATCGGGTGCTTTTGCTATTCACCTAGCTGACCTTCACAAAATCCAACGGAGAATCTGTAATATTATAGTTCCCGATTTGGCAGTTCAGATACAGTCACTTTCTCACCTGCACAATATGGCTTCCCTGTGTCTCTTCTATAAATACTTTCACGGTTTTTGCTTCGATGAACTTAACTCACTGGTGCCCCCTATATATGAATTTACTCGAGAGACAAGATTAGCAACTAGTTTCCACGCTTTTATTGTGAAATCTATAAAATGTAAACGAAAGTTCTACACTACCAGCTTCTTTCTCGCACTTCATGTCTGTGGAATTCCCTTACGTTTACTTGCTTCCTCGACAGCTACAATCTCCAAGAATTTAAATGCAAAGTCAATAGTTATCTTCTATCTAACCTGCATCCGCTCTCTCATGCTCCTTTCTCCGTCCACTCCACTCTCATCAATATTCTGATCCTTCTCTTTCCCACTTCCTGACATCACCTATAACCTGTGACTCTTTCTCAGAACTTCCCTTCTATATAACCCCCTGCAAAACAGTCGCAGTAAAGTACCTTGCTTGGGGTGATATGATTTTATATATATATATATATATATATATATATATATATTGGGACAAGCATCTGGTATTATATAAATTTCATTTCAAACCCGCAGACTGAAATTTCGTTTAGAGACGTTATGAAATTAATGAATTTTGGGATATTATCTCATAACATACCGCAAATATTAATTCACTCCAAGAAAACAAAAAACAAAAAACAAAAAAAAAAACATTTTATATTTACTAAAATTCACACCCAATTCACCTAGAGCGAGGCGCTTCACTTGCACCCTGGTTAGGTTGACTTTTGCGATCACCCAAAATGTGGGTAAAACGGGTGCGCCATTTTAATGTTTTGTGTATAAACAAACCAAAAAAAAATGTTTCCTTTTTCGTTTATATTATAAACATTACTTTCAAGTATCTCGACTCTTACGATACGTGAAAACGACATGATTTTTTTTCCATTTTCGTTTGGTTTAGTTAATGACGCATTTGAAGTGTTCATTTGTTAGATGTGGCAAAAAGCCAAAAGTATGAGCACTTAATGAGGACTAAACTTATTACTTTATTGTAAATGTTCTAGCGAAACTCACTTGCTAACCATTACACCACGTCGAGGTGAACTATTTATTTTCTAACCATAGCTTAGATGTAGCAACTGTCCAGAAGTATGAACCACCTCAAGATAATCGAACCCACTCTGTCAGTTAAGTGCCATACGTGATACATTCTGGGCCGATCATGTCTCAAAAATGACATGACTGACTAGTCGAAGTATTTCCCACAGTCGGTGACAATTAATTTCTGGAAAAGACTGTTACCAACCAAAGCTATAGAACCAGATTTGCCCTGTTTTTTGTTTAACTCATAGCTAGAGGAAATATATGAATTAATCCCTTTTCAAAGATTATTTTCGCTTCAGTAAATGCTCTGAATTGAAGTTGAATTCAAAATCGGCTTTCGAATTTCTGGTTACAAGCCGATAACCACTGCACCAGAACGGACATATCTAGTAATTGTCTTTGTGAGAAAAGCTTAATAACCATTACAGCTCCTCGGAATGCCTTTTTTTTATTTAGTTATGACTAACAGTATAGCCCGGCGTTGCTCGGGTGTAATGAAAGCTTTAAAATTAAGCCATGGTCCTGGAGCTCAGACTCAGTCTAAAGCATATTTGAAATAATAAAATAATTGCGACAATTTACCAATCGCACCTAATATATACTAGCAGTATAGCCTGGCGTTGCTCGGTTGTAATGAAAGCTTTAAAACTAATCCATGGTCCTGGAGCTCAGACTCCTTGGACGTTGGCACGAAAGACTAAAAAGCAATAGTTGTTTCCAATTAAAGCGAAACCATAGACTGAAAGAAAAATGAATGGATGTAAATCAAATTTTGATTTCCTGGTATTGATATCAAATAAGTCTTTTTCGTCGTAAACTGAATTTTGAAGGCTAAATAAGTCCTCTGAGTAAATGGTATAATGGCTGAGACTAAGAACTACAATTATATCTACTTAGAGCCAAACCCGAAGCAAAAACTAAAATAAAAGGTGAAAAATATACAGACATACAGACAGATAAACAGACACACACACAAACATCTTGGCTTTATATATATATATATATATATATATATATATATATATATATATATTCTGCACTATTGTAAGAAATACAACCTTGAAACTTCTGAATATCGTTTCTTATGTTTCTGTATATGAGTGTATCAAATTTGATTAAAATTGGACCACTCCTTCTATAACCCGATTTTTTCGATTATCGATTTTTAATATTTATCGGAGGTACCTCTACATAAAACCTAGCTAAGAACACTCGCAGACGCTTATAGTACAACTGTGTAAATTTTCAAGAAAATCCGTTCAGCCATTTCGGAGTCTATAGGTAACGGACACACACACACACACACTCACACAGACAAAGTTCCATTTATAGATAAGTTTAGATAATGTTAATATTGTACGATAAGTAATATTGAAATTCAGTGTATGCCATTTCACAGCGTTAAACATCTTGGATTTTGTTCCAAGGAAAGTATATCTACTGAGAATTTATTTATTTAAATTACATCTGCAGCTGAAAAACAAATAATTTTGTTAATATTTTGGGTAGCGTACTCTACCGGTAGCAACATGCACAAATTGGTTTAGACCCTTCAAAAATAATGATTTTCGTGTTGAAGGTAAAGAACACTCTGTGTGAAGACGAAGAATTGTCAACATTACTTCATGAATTGCAGAATCATTAGAAGTTGATCGCACAACAGTTTAGAAAAGTTTGAAAGCATTAGGAAAAGTTCAAATCAAGGACATCATATGCCATACGAGTTGAAACTTTGAGACGTCGAATGGCGGCTTGCCACGTGTGAACAGCTGCTTCAGCGGCAGAAAAAGAATGCTTTTTTGCCTCATATCATGAAAGGCGATGAAAATGAGATACGCTACAATAATCTTTAGCGTAAAAGATCGTGGAATAAGCACGGTCATGCATCAACATTTGGCGGCAATGCCGAAGATTTATGGGTCGAAGCTTCTGTTTTACACTTGGTGGGATCAGCTGGGTGTAGTTTATTATGAGCGGCTCAAACTGACCGAAACTATCACAGGATATAGCTATCAAATACAGTTGATCCTTTAAACCGGGTATTAAAGTAAAAACAGCCGCTATACAAACAGAGTCACGGCAAAATGATTTTGCACCACGGAGGCGCTAGGCTAGATGTTTTAAAACGGATGAAAACCTACTTAGAAATGGAAAGTCTTACCTTACTCGCCTATTCAGCAGACTTTACCCAATCCGATTATAACATATCCCGATAGACGGCATATGGCCAGACTGGGCTGTATTTTCATACTTATGAAGAAGCCAAAAATTGATCCACTCGTAATTAACCTTGAAAGACTGGTTGTTTTTTCGATGTCGAAATGAAATTTTGTCAGAAAGAAGAGAAAAATTACGGTGACATATTCTTTAATATTTTAAAAATAAAATAAAACACTTTTAATGCATTATTTGTTATAGTTTTGATTTATTTCTATTTCTTTTTATTGCTTGTTAGTTTGCTTGTTAGTTTGCTTTCTTGTTAGGTAACTGTCCACTTAATTAGATTTTTTTGTTATTATCATTAATGTCAATACAACATTAAAAAGAAAACACAACAAAAAAAAGCAGCTGACCATTCCCACAAACAAAATATCATATTACAAAAAAATCGATACAAATACAACTTAAAAAATATTGGATAAAGCAGCAGAATGAAACTGTGATGAAAGACTACATCAGAATAGTGTTCTCGTGAAACATCGAAGTCAATATGAACCTGTTTAGATAAGTGAAAACTTCTCTAAATTAATCCTTTATATATATATATATATATATATATATATATATATATATATATGTTATTGTCATCCGCAGACAGATCTGTTTCGCTGTATCACAGCTCATCAGTACGGTTAGACTCCGTTTGCTACGCAACCCAGGCTCGAAACCCAACCGATTTGGCGTCAGTCGGCGACTCTCTCTCTCTCTCTCTCTCTCTACATATATATATATATATATATATATATATAGATAGATAGATAGATAGATAGATAGATAAGAAAAGAATAATAAAATGATAGATAGATAGATAGATAGATAGATAGATAGATAGATAGATAGATAGATAGATTACAGTTGCAGAAAAAAACACTTGTATATAAAATATTTTGACCGGATTCCTTTCATTTCATTGATTTGACAAGAATATTGGAGATAAATTTATCAAATTGAAACTTTCTCGATAATATTCATCATTGCAAAAATCAAATAATAAAAAAGTAAATAGTGTCTCACCAAAACAACCATATACTCAATAATACTTTAAATATATGTTACTGATAAATAAAATGTGTTAAACACTTGAATATATATATATATATATATATATATATATATATATATATATATATATATATATAATGTTGAATTGATCAAGGATAACAATAGCGTATGTAATTGCCGCTTGAATTGAATCTTAATGCAAGAGCTTGGACTCACTAATTGTTTGTTTTCATAAAGCAATGAAAAACATTTTTATTTTTTCCGGCGGATGCACGCACCAAACAATTGTGCTCTCTGTGTTAAATATAAAACAAACAGAAGAAATAAACAACAAATTAATCGACCTCCAACACCCTCAGCATAATATGTTTTAATTTTTTCTCAGCTCATATGAAAATGGTGAGAAATTCGCACAATTTACGCGTGATAGATTTTAACGAATATATCCATAAATTGAAAGAATCTATACGCTACGGTTGTTTGGTCGCATACACGAACGGCTAGTTAGCGTATAAGACACACAGCGCACACAACCGAAACTTTTTGTTTGTTACGGGATCTTTTTCTTTATAATCATATCACCCCGAGCAAGGCATTCCACTGCCACTATTACGCAGGGGGGTACATAGGGGAAAGTCATGAGAAAGAGTGGTTAGATATAGGAAATGTCAGAAGGAGGGTGATAGACGAGTAAGGAAACCGAGGATGAGGGTTGGGTAGATGGGAAGAGTGTTTGAGAGAATGGATGCCAGTTCGTGCGTTAGGACGTGTTTATTGACCTTACATTTAAACTCCTGGAGATTGTATCTGTTGGGGAAGCAAGTGTATAGAAGGGAATTCCACAGGCGGAAAGTGCAAGAAAAGAAGGAGTTGGAGTAGAAATTGCGGTTACATCTTATTTGCTTCACTGTAAAAGAGTGAGACCTATTTGCTAATCTAGTATCTCGTGGAAATTCTTACCTAGGGGGTACCAGTGATCTAAGTTCATTGGAGTAGAAGCTGTGAAAGTATTTATAGAAGAGGCACAGGGAAGCCACCTCACGCCGGTGAGATAATGACTGCAGCCGATCTGCCAAGTCGGTATCGATCACATTACAGATTCCCCGTTGTATTTTGTCAAGAACCCCGAGGAGAATAGCAGATGTAGCAGCAGTATTCAATTCACGGGCGGATGGTAGATTTATATATGTGCAGGATAGATTCAGAAAAACTTCCGGGCCTTGCACAGAGAACCGACTTTCATAGCAGCGGAATTAGCAATGGATTTGATATTGTCATTCCACTTGAGGTCCGCTGAGAGTGTGAGACCAAGGAGGCGTAGTGTTTTACTCTCTGGGAGACAAGCCTGTTCCATGCTAATGGGAGGTAGCTGCGATTATCTATGATAGTTAATTGATAGCAGCTTCGTTTTGGAATCATTAAAATTTACGAGACATTTATTACCCCAGTCCACTACGAATTGGAGGTCCTTTTCATGTTCGGCAGCGAGGTTCGCTTTGTCGCCCACACCAGACTTTTGATCGAAGCGTGAGTAAACTGTGGTGTCATCGGCGTACATTCCTACTTGGGATTTTATGGCATCGAGGAGATCATTAATGTAGATCAGAAAGAGCGTAGGACATAGGTTAGAGGCTTGAGAGACACCAGCGTTCGTATGGTAGTTTTGGGAGGCATGTCCGTTTATTACCACCTTCAATGTGCGGTTAGAGAGAAATAACTAGATTAGGTCAAACAAATGTCCAGTTATACCATAGCTCCACAGTTTGTGTAGAAGTACAGCATACCAAACTCTGTCGAACGCTTTGGAGATATCCAATGCAGCCGTTCGGGCTTTGCCATTCTTGTCGAGAGTCTGGTATATATACTCGGTGATGGTCGTTCGCATATCAGCAGTAGACCTGGTGAAGCTGAAACCATACTGATTGTCCGAGAGGAGTCATTGGGCTGTGAGATGCTGAACCAACTCGGAGTTGATAATGGCTTCGAACACTTTGCCAAAGATCGGAAGAAGACTGATAGGGCGGTAATTTGCAGGGTCCCAGGGTTCTCCAGTATTCTTAAATATAGGAACTACAGAGGAAGATTTCCAACAGGCAGGAAAGCAGGAAGCAGATAGGCATATGTTGTAGAGCTTAGAGAGTACAGAGGAGATCTCAGGGGTACATTTCTTCAAGAATATGATTGGTATTCCGTTCCCTATGCTCGCGTTGTGAGGGTCAAGTTTTGAGATTATGTTAGAGAACAGCGAGGGTGTCATGTGGACGTCATTCAGTTGAGCCTCAATTCTAGGTGGGAAGTCGAGTGTAGATACTCCCGACGAATCCAGTCTCGAATTGGTGGAGAATCTGGGAGCAAAGCATTCAGCCTTGTCCGCTGAGGAGGTGACCACCTCAAATTCATTGATTAGGTGGATATTGGGGTCTTACTCTTGTTGAGCACGCTTTTACAAAGTCGCCAGTAGTCTTTGGTGTCGAACTTACAGGATGATATGCGTTGCTTCATTCTGGCAGTAAACAACATCTTGGCTTCGTTAAGTATCTGTTTACACTTATTACGAGCTGAGGTGAAAAGGCACCTGTTTTGGTCCGACGCGTGGCTTCGATAGAGCCGAAAGAAATGTTTCCGGTGGGCAATGGCGGCCAAGCAAGCGGACGAGAACTAGGTAGACGAATGGGATTTAAGCTGAAATTTCCTGGCTGGGATGAAAGTATCGATGCCAGCCTTAACCCAAGAGGAGACCTCGGATGCACAGTCTTCCACGGGAAGTCTGAAAACGTTGTTCCAAGGGACGTCACAGAGGAAGTCTCGGAACGAATCCCAGTCTGCTCTTTGGTAGCAGTAGGATATTCTGCTGGTCTGGGTTTCTTGAGTAGGGTGGGAGTGGAATAAGATGTTGACGGAGACTACGGCGTGGTCAGAGTTTCCGTGAGGGTAGATCTGCCTGGTAGTGCAAGAGTCTGGGATGGAAGTGAAGCAGAGGTCTAGTAGTGAGTCCTTTCTGTTAGGGTTATTGGAGAAACGCGTGGGGAGGTCCACCACTTGCGTAAGAGATTGGTTGATTGAAAAACTTATGGTGTAGCCACCAGCAAGGTCGGTGACAGAGTTTTCACGCCACTTGGTGTAGTGGGCGTTAAAGTCACCAAACACAAATATATGGGCAGATGGATGAGAAGAAATGGCCTTGTCGATATTGTTAGAGACGCTATCAAGTACCGAACACTCTGAGGAGAGCGAGCGGTAGAGAAAGAAAAGATAGCTAACTGAGCTTAGAAGTGAGAGACGGAAGCACATGAAAGAATTATCGAGGGATTCAAGATATGTCACCCTCGCTGACATAAACACCAAGCCCATGCATATGGACATTGGAGCCCGTCCTGAAGTGGGGAAGGTAACCAGGAACGTAGAACTTAGAGGAGGGGATAGAAGGGTCGAGGTTAGTTTCACATAGAGCTAAGATATCAGGTGAGTTAGTTTGAAGGAATGATTGTACGCTGTAAAAGTTAGTGCGGATACCTCGTATGTTCGGGAAGGAGACGCAGACAGGTTTGGGCGTTTACCCATCAGTTTTATTTTTGTCTAACTCAAGCAATTAAAATTTATATTCACAAAATCCATGCTTCATGTATGAGTTAATAAATGTTTCTTGCTAAGATTTTTCACAGGATTCTTTACCCAATTAAAAAGTTGTGTATGCAGGAATGATATACATACATAGATATATACATATTTTTAATCGTATCACGCCGAGCAAGGCGGTAACGACACTGATGTGCAGGGGGCTACATAAGAGTAAAAGTTTAGGGGGCTACATAAGAGTAAAAATATTAGATAGGAGGAGAGTGAAGAGAAAGACGAACCTATTAGAAAGGAGCAAGAGAAAGATGGAAATACAGGTGTGATGACAGTTGCAAAGATGGAAAGAAAGAATATATACAGGGTGGTGTGGAAAGAGTTAGAGTCAAGTGGTTAAGAGATGAGTATTGACATTGCATTTAAATTCCTGGAGCTTGTAGCCCTCAGGAAAGCAAGAGTAAGGAAGCGAGTTCGACAGGCGGGAAGTGCGAGAAAAGAAGCTGCAGGTGTAGAATTGTCGTCTGCATTTGGTTGATCTAACTGTGATTGTATGAGACCAACTTTCTTTAAAATATGGTTAAAAACAGAATTATGGTTGTTCCAACTAGAGAAATTGGCATATAATAAGAAGTATGAGAGGCCGTGAACGTTTTGTTTAAAGTGTATATTTATTGTTGTTGTTATTATACAAGTTATGATACATTAAGTGTCCATAATTGTATTTGTGACGCTACACGTGTTTCGAGACTAATGTTGACTCGCCTCAGGCGAATAAACTTGTGACTTACGTATCGACATCCGTTTGTGTTTCTGATGGCTAAAGTATCGTGTATAAATAGATAAGTAAATCAAGTGGCGACCACCCTGTTGAAATGTTTGTGGGGTTGGCGGTTTTTTCATTAGCACGTAAAGTTTCTTCTGGCTAAGATATCGTGTATAAATACATAAATAAATCAAGTGCTGACCACAAGTTTGAAGAGATTTTAGGGTTGGGTTTTTTCACATTAGCACGTTAAGTTTGTTTGTTTTTTGTTTTTGGCGGCGACTTTCTTATCGAGGAATCACTATCCGCGTCTTATCAAGTGATGAATTCCATTTCAAGTTGGAGACTTTTAAAAGGTTCAAGTCTAGCCAACCCCTCTTAATCAGGGAGGCGTTGTTGCAAAGACAGAGCGGATCAATCAAAACAAAACAATCTCTGATCTAAACAATACAAAACAGACACTAAAATTAATAACATTAATATTTGATTAAAATTGGGATCAGCATATTATTTGCTCTACTTTGTATTGAGCACTTTTTTAAGAATAGTGTTTCTTTGGATACGGATTCTTATTCCACCCATACCTACGCTATACTTGGATTACTTATATATATATATATATATATATATATATTCAACTAAAACTTCGAAACTCACATGTGCTGTATGATCATTTCTGTGAAGTAAACTCGCTTCGTCACAACTTTAATTATGAAAATTCCAAAAGGAATTCATACACCATGCATACATATTCACACACATACCCGCGCGCGCACACACACACACAAACACACACACACACACATGCACACACATGCACACACACACACACACACACACACATACATATATGTATATACTGGCTGACCTCTCATATTCTAGGTTACCTGTCTACCAGCTCTTCTAGCTAACCCTATTCAACAGTCACACAACCCACCTGTGATTTATTTGCAAATCTGCTAAGCAAATCTTAGTTACATTTTCTGGAAATATCATTATCCAGTTTGAACAACTGTCTGAAAAAAGCTATGACATGTGACCTCGAATTAGCTCAACCATTGACGACTCCTCAAAGAAAATCCATTCTACCAAAAGTATCTCACAAGGCTTGATTTTCAGGCACTTTCCAAAAGTAGAATCGACTTCTCTAGACTGATAATATCAAGAAGTTCCCTTCCTGGCTATATTGACCACACACGCACACACACAACACACACATGCAAACACACACACACACATTCAGACAGTAGACAAATTATTTGACCTATCAACGATCAATAATCTAAACACAATAAACAAATTAATCCTTAACCAACATTTGACCAAATCAATCAATCAATATATATATATATAGTTACCTGTAGACATATCTGTTTCGCTGTCCCACCTAATTAGTACGGTTAAACATCCGATTGCTTCTAGCCAGGATTGAATCCCGATCGAATTGATATTAGTTGGCGATTCTACTAATATGCTATAGGCGCTCGGTAGAAGAAGGCGGACTTAACTTAAATATCAATATAACATACGCCAGTAGCTGAGAGTGTACAAATTAATTACTGAATGAACAATACGTAGATGCTTGAGTAGCTACGTTTTTTTTTTCATATATAAATATAATGTTACGGAAAGTCCTTAAGATTGAAGAAATCTTTTGTAACATTTGGCATATTTGTTTGAACATTAATTTTAATCGATACTCGTATTTACGTAGTTATTTTGGTTAATCAACATTATATACATAAATATCTTTTTCAAACAAAGAAATTTAATATGTCGTTTCTTAAAAAAACATTTCGTTCATCTTCGTAACTTTTCGTCCCATTGTATGTTTACATTCGTTGACATTACGATAAAATGTCATAGCAAAGATGGCTTTTTACGTTCTAAGACTCAACAAATCAATTAATGGCTGCCCCTATGTTTATAGGGGTTGCTGGTTCGAATCCTGCCGAGTGATACACATTTTCGTAACTCAATGTATCGTAAATATTTAGTAGAAATAAATATATAAATATACTGTTTCATTAAAAACAGAATATCTATTCAAATACGAGTATCGATTAAAAATAATGTTTAAACAATTAAATTCACATTAAAGCCTTGCCAGTATTCCTCATTGGCGGCCACAATCTCAACAATATCCCATACGCGGATGACACGGTGCTGATATCAGACAGGGAAAGAAAAATGTCAGACCTTCTACAGAAGTTAACAATAGAAAGTTGAAAGAAAGGGTTGAGCATAAACCTCAAGAAAACTGAATGCATGGTCCTCAGCAAAAAGCGGAGACCAATATGTTAATTGTACGTTTGAGAATCTAAAATAAAACAAGTAAAAAAAATTCAAATACCTATGAATGTTTTGACAGAGGATGGAAAATGCGACACGGAGATCCAAAGATGCATTGGCATGGCCAAAGACGCATTTCAGAACCTAGCTCGAGTACTGAAAGACAGGAAAATTTTATTAGAAACGAGGGAAAGAGTGCTGGATTTTTATGTGATATTTGTCTTTCTGTATAGAAGTGAATGCTAGACAATCTCATCTAAAATGAAGGAGATGCTTGAGGCAGCAGAAATGTGGTTTTACAGAAGGATGCTGAGGATACCATGGACCAGATTAGGTAATGGAAAGAATGCAAACGAGAAGAATACTGATAATACATATAAAGAAGAGGCAAATGAGGTTCCTGGGACACGTAATGAGGAAGGAGGGCCTGGAGAACTTGATACTCACATGTCGGATAAATGGAAGAATAGACAAGAGAAAACAGCGTACTATTAAGTCTGCGCGGGGCTTGGAAGAGATGCCTAGAGAAAAATTACTTAGAGCGACAAGAGACAGCGCCAAGTGGAAGTCCATGATCGCCAACATCCTGAAGGAACACGGCACATGAAGAAGAAAATGTCCTTTGGAAAACTGCATTCTTGATTTTGATTTTAGAAATGATTATATCGGCTATACTACTACGAAACTAACTCGAAGAGTGTCGCTACATCTCTCTCAACGGAGCTCACATAGATTTCATTAAAAACATACAGATACTTAGCAAAACCTATCCGGAACATATTCGTTGACAACACAAATATAATAGCATCATCCACATCAAAAAAAAAAAAGACTAAAAATAATGGAGACCTTATTTATAAAAACAAAAACTTAACGCTCAATAACATTGACTACAAACATGCTAACAACCTGTTTACTGTGTTCCTTACATAACACATACCCTTACATCACATTATACAATACATCATTTACATTCTGTTACACATAAAATAACATTCATCATCGAAAATGGCAAAAAGTATAGCCGAATTGTCGGGTAAACAAAACATTTGGACAATGTTTATAAAATTTTCTCCTCAAAAGAAAGAAAACATTAGATCACATGAATTACATAAATAAAAAAATAACCATCTCATTATGTCTGTTATTTTTAATGAAACACACATATATATATAGTTTATAAAGAAAAACTCAACACGTCATATCAGTTATAAACTATAACTCGTTTCAATGAGTTTAATTAGCTTGAGCTATATTTTATAATTGATATGACGTGCTGAGTTTTCCTTTATGAACTTCATATCGCTCTGGTTAACACTGATCGAGCTCTCTATATGGATTTACCAATTAATATTTTATATTAAGGTAATCTTGTTGGATTATCCTCACCGTTTACGGACTGACACCTATATATATATATATATATATATATGTCCCAACTGAGCTGACGCCAATATCTCTGTCCATAATCGTTTTATTTATTTTTCTCTTCAGTTAAAAGAAATGTTTATTCCGGTAAAATATTTTGTACCAAATGAAACGAATATTGTGTGGTCTGATGAAATGAGCTTATTTAGCTCATTGAAATTAATTATAATTTATAACCAATTTAAATGACGTATTGAGTTTTCCTTTATAAATATTATATTGCTCTAGAAAACATCCATTGAGCTCTCTATACAGATATAACACTTAATATTTTATATTAACTTGATCTTGTTGGATTATCCTCGCCGTTCACGGACTGGATATTTATACCTATATAAAATTGTCCACCCCTTCTGATCCATCTGTTAAAAATCCCTGATTTAGAAACTAACACACGGAGCAAAGTGACAAGGAGCTTCATTTTGTTGAAACACTGTATTATCTTTCAAGTTTAATTGTTCAAGCTCATTTTACAGATTATTTATATCGCAAATACAAATACAAGTATGATTTTTTAAAAGTGCTCACAGACTTTATGGAAATCCTGTATTATGTATGAGAGATCATCTGACTTGACACACAGTGACTTTTTGGGGTTGTTTAAAAGAGAAAGTCTACTATGCCAGGCCAAGACTTTGAAAAATTATGAAGGGCAAATAAAAGAATTCATGCCCTGCATACCCCATGAATTCGTGGTGAAATCAGCTGACAGTTCGTGGGCGAGAGAACCTGGTAAAAAAACAAAAAATGTGGTGCCCATAACGAATTTTAAATAAAACCTCATGCTAAACACTTTACTCTCATAACTATTTCTTGTAAAAATCGTAGTTAAATAATAAGTTATGAGTATCTTAAAATGGAAAGTTCCTTTTCAATCACACTTTATACCATTTAAAGCTACGAAAGCCGCAAAGCCACGAGTACAGAGTGTAATGTTGAATTCAACACTATTCAACGGCTGTTTCTATACGGAAATCAATCTTCAGGCCACTCGTAATATGTGTTGACACGTTTATTTATGTATGCTGATCAATAGTACATTATTCGTAGTAATATATATATATATATATATATATATATATATATATAAACGAGGGTTATTCAATAGATAAGGCGAATTTTTCGGTATAAGGACTTCTACTACATATATAAGTATACTGTTTGTTTTTTTTCCTTTACTTCTTTTTCAAAGGGATTTGATTTTTTTTTTTTTTTGCAGATTGTAAAAAAATTTGAGCGTTTTGGAGATGAACAAAGATGGCCGACCAAGAAGCATGCTCCGGGATTGAACAGAGGTCAGTTATCAAGTTTTTGGTAGCTGAAGGGTGGACACCAGTTGAAATTCATAGGAAAATGTCAACTGTGTATGGTGCCACATGTTTTAGCCAAAAACATGTCTACAATGGGCTAAATTGTTTAAAGAATTTTGAAAGTGACAATGAAGTCAAAAGTGCTGTGAGCGATTGGTTGAGACATCAGTCCAAATTTTTTACGCTGAGGGAATACGGAAGCTTGTGCACAGATGGGAAAAGTGTGTGACACTGCTGGGTGAATACGTTGGAAAAAAATTAAGATTCTATCTGTATTAGAAAAATTCACCTTATTTATTGAATGACCCTCGTGTATTATATATATATATATATATATATATATATATATATATATATATATATTATAAGAAAGTGAAAGAACACGTTAACACCCACTCTTCAACCATTTAATTTTATAAAAAGTGCTTGGTACAGAGTAGAGCTTAATATTGTAATTTGGTTTTTAAAATAACAGCTTCATATCAGTAAACAAGTTTCATGTTTCAGAAAAATGCTGTTCTTCTTCAGGTGATATGTTAAAATAAATGGGGGAAAATTTATTTAGAAAATATAAGATGTATTCATGATTATTTAGAAAATTAGGGAGTGGTAGTTGAAGAAAATGCTTTAGGTTGGTCAACATTGTTCAATCAAAAATGAGAATTAGGTAACTATGGAATTTTAAGATTTATGAAGCAGAATGGCTTGGTGTCTAGACATGTCACTTTTTAATTTTTTCTAAATGATATATATATTGGGCCATAGATTTTTAAAAATGGATAGACAATAATTTGCACAGCAGGGTGGATTTGATTTTATTTTTTAAAATAGACGTTTTTACTACCCCAGGAGTAAAGAGCTAGAATGTTTGGGTTAGAATAAATATTAAATAATTAAGATACATTGCACTAAGAAAACAGTTAAGTATTGTGTGGTTAATTTATTTTAGTAAAATAATTTTATATTTTTTAAGTTATGTTGGAGTTAAGTTAAGTTTATGTTATAAATTATTAATAAAACGTTGTAATTAAATTTAAAGGAAAATACTTTTTTCTGAGTAAGGTACATAGTAGGACCACACATTACTTAAATAGGTGAACAATAATTTTTAATAGCAGGTTGTTTCAACCTAAGGTCACACATCGTTAAAACCAACTGACAGTATTTTGACTAAGTTTGATAAATATGCTTAAAAAGAATATTGAATTCAGTATTAAAAAATATACATATTGTTCTACGTCTATGGCATGACTCGGAGTTTCATGCGTTATGCTATCATCAGGTGCATATTTCAAACTGAACGTTTAATACAATTGATTTAAGTGTACTTGATGTTCATGGGAATTAAATCGTTTAAATTTAAGTTACTGCAATTTTAATAAAAAGATGACAGATATTTTGACTAATTTGAATATTTTGAATAATTTAAATATTCTATTAAATGTGGATAAAATTCAAAATTAATTTTAAAATAAAAATAAAAATGATAAATGCAAAGAGAAGGAATCCAAAGGGAAGGAATCCAAATCATTATTTTTAAAGTTATGAATATCCAGATATTACAGTTTAAGAAAAATTAAATTAAATTTTAATTCTAATTTTTCTTTTCATTTTTCTTTATTCTTTTTTTTTTACTTTATCCCATTTTTATTTTCATTCAAACTTTTTTTAACTTTAGAAGATTTAATTCCCATGATCATCGACTGAACATAAATTGAAATCTATTAAGCTTTTAGTTTGAAATATACATCTGATGATTGCATAACGCATGAAGCTCCAAATCGTGCCAAAGACGTAGGATAATATATATATTTATTAGTATGTATATCATACAGCTCACTTCATACATTGAGTTCTATTTTGTTAACACTTTAATAATAATACTATACTCATGTACACCCACTTCATATGTAAATTTATTAATTTACGTACCTATATATGTATGCGTATGTGCGTGTGTGCATGTATGTTTATTTTTATATATTTTTCAATACTCGACGAAATAATTATTGCAAAAAATTAAAAATGATAATGCATTATCAAAGAGCAAACACGCGGCAAGTGCGTTCGTGACTGGAAGTAAAGTTTAATAATTGGCAGTAAAAAAGAATGAGCTTATCTAACGCGACTTCCCTATTGTCTCTTTCTCTACATAAGTGTGACAGGAAGGAAATATATATATATATATATATATATATATATATATATATATAGATAGATAGATAGATAGATAGATAGATAGATAGATAAGAAAAGAATTGTAAAAGGATAGATAGATAGATAGATAGATAGATAGATAGATAGATAAGAAAAGAATAATAAAATGATAGATAGATAGATAGATAGATAGATAGATAGATAGATAGATAGATAGATAGATAGATAGATTACAGTTGCAGAAAAAAACACTTGTATATAAAATGTTTTGACCGGATTCCTTTCATTTCATTGATTTGACAAGAATATTGGAGATAAATTTATCAAATTGAAACTTTCTCGATAATATTCATCATTGCAAAAATCAAATAATAGAAAAGTAAATAGTGTCTCACCAAAACAACCATATACTCATATATATATATAGTGTTGTCATCCACAGACAGATGTAATTTGCCTTATCACAGCTCATCAGTACGGTTAGACTCCGAGATTCCGATTGCTTTTGCTTTTTTACCCAGGATTGAAACCCGACCGAAATGGCGTCAGTCGGCGACTTTTCCCCTGGGCTATATATATATATATATATATATATATATATATATAGAGAGAGAGAGAGAGAGAGAGAGAGAGAGAGAGAGATAAAGAGAGAGAGAGATAGTTATATGTATTTAAAAATGGTCTATATTTTAATAAAGAGGATATGTGTGTAGGTATGTGTGCGTATCTTTTTTAAAGTAAATGTTTCATATAATACATTTTTTTCAGTTCAAGTTTATGTGAATATATGTCCCTCTGCATTATATTTTTAACTCACGAACATAGATGACTGGATTTTAGAAATCTCTTCTAATAGCGATACTAAGAATTTCTTTAATCTAACGCAATAAATCATCTCAATCGGACCTTCTCTCCTCGGAGGCAAAAGCGGAAAATCATGGCGGCCACGAAGTCACGCAAATTCTCGCGAGAAAAAAAGAAAAAACATTGGCATCAAATAAACTGGTTTTGTGATTGCTTTTCAACGTAAGACTGCATTCAATTTTAACATATTGTTTACCCTCTTCCTGATTATGTCTGACGCAAGGTGAATAGAACACATTGTTTTTTTTCTTTTCGGAATAAAGACCGGCACAATTTTAGAATACGTCCTGAAAAAGAAAATATGTTGCACAGTTTTCGAATAGGAATGCAATGTTTACTTTATGGAAGAAATATTTTTTAAGAGATCAAGTTAATTAGATTGTGGAGGAAATGGTTACTTATTTACCAAGTCGAGATAGATAGATAGATAGATAGATAGATAGATAGATAGATAGATTATGAATAGTCTTAGATAGATAGATAGATAGATAGATAGATAGATAGATAGATAGATAGATAGATAGATAGTTAGATAATGAACAGTCATAGATAGATAGATAGATAGATAGATAGATAGATAGATATGAATGGAAATGATAGATAAATAGGTAGATAATTTTAGAGATTCACATACTGGAATAGACAGTTACGAACAGTCTGTAATAGATAAAGATATATATATGTATATGGCATAGACAGATAACTAAGTGCCATAATATTTGCTACAAACAACGAAATTAGATTACTCAATCTTGATCGGTATTCGAAAAATATATCTATGTGCTGTGTCCTTTCAGGTCGTTCGTATTCATTGCCTCCACAATTTCCTGTAGTTTGCAATTTTTAATATAATCTCATCTATTCTATCCATCAGAAAGTTTATAGAGCATTTCAAACTTTACTCGGAATATTTGCAAAGAATTTTTATATAACTATGTTCACACTGTACAAGGTCAAAGAGAGATTTTGGTAGAGGATTACAGAGTGAGTGGCACCATTTTTAAAGACATTTGGGGAGGCTAACCTTTAACTGTATACTTGAACACGTTACGATTGCAGGGGTCGTCGAAGCAAACTTTTTGGGATTCGTTTTTGCAGATCAGTAGTGTTGGCTCATTATGAATATTCTTTTGAAAGAAGAACACAAAGTTCCACCATCAGTGGCCGTCTTTTAACCTGAAATGTCAACCTTTTATTCCTGCAAATACTTAATACAGATGAAAAATGTGTTTTGCGTGTCTAAAGTGGGACGTGCTCATTAAACGAGAAACAAGTAACAATTTATAAACACAAGGATTCATGTTTTGATTATGTTTGCCCAATACGATATTAAGATAGATAGATAGATAGATAGATAGATAGATAGATAGATAAGAGAAAGTCTGAGATAGATAGATAGATAGATAGATAGAAATGAAACTTTGTCTGTGTTTGTGTGTGTGTGTCTGTGTGTGTGTATCCGTTACCTATAGACTCCGAAACGGCTGAACCGACTTTCTTGAAAATTTACACAGTGGTTTTATAAGCCTCTGCGAGTGTTCTTAGCTAGGATTTGTGTCGAGGTACCCCCGATAAATATGGAAAATCGATAATCGAAAAAATCGGATTATAAAAGAAGTGGTCCGATTTTAATCAAATTTGATACACTCATAGACAAAGACACAATTCAGTTCTTACCGTAATGCAAAATATATATATATATATATATATATATATATATATATATATATATATATATATATTATCGATATTTTGCATTATGGTAAGAACTGCAACCTTGAAACTTCTGAATATTGTTCTTGTAAATATATATATATATATATAAGGCAAGATGTTTGTGTGTGTGTCTGTTTATCTGCCTGTATATCTGTATTTTTTTCAGCCCTTTTATTTTAGTTTTTGCTTCGGGTTTGGCTCTCCGTAGGTATAATTGTAGTTTTTAGTCTCAGCCATGATACCATTTACTCAAAGGATTTATTTAGCCTTCAAAATTCCGTTTACAACGAAAAGATCTTATTTGATATCGATACCAGGAAATCAAAATTTGACTTATATCCATTCATTTTTTTTCAGTCTACGGTTTTCGCTTCACCTGGAAACAACTATTGCTTTTTTAGTCTTTCTTGCCAACGTCCAAAGAGTCTGAGCTCCAGGACCATGGATTAGTTTTAACGCTTTCATTACACCCTAGCAACGCGGGGATATACTGCTAGGAGAGATAGATAGATAGATAGATAGATAGATAGATAGATAGATAGATAGATAGATATGAACAGAATGAGATAGATAGATAGATAGATAGATAGATAGATAGATAGATAGATAGATAGGAAAAAGACTGAGATAGATAGATAGATAGATAGATAGATAGATAGATAGATAGATAGATATGCAGAGATTGTGATAGATAGATAGATAGATAGTAGATAGATAGATAGATAGATAGATAGATAGATATGAACAGAATGAGATAGATAGATAGATAGATAGATAGATAGATAGATAGATAGATAGATACTGAAAAAGATAGATAGATAGATAGATAGATAGATAGATAGATAGATAGATAGATAGGAAAAAGACTAGATAGATAGATAGATAGATAGATAGATAGATAGATAGATAGATAGATATGCAGAGATTGTGATAGATAGATAGATAGATAGATAGATAGATAGATATGAACAGAATGAGATAGATTGATAGATATGCAGAGACTGTGATAGATAGATAGATAGATAGATAGATAGATAGATAGATAGATAAGAAATATCTTTTCCGTATCTACATTAACAAACACCCCCCCCCCCGATGTAATAAATCCCAAGTAGGCATATACACTGATGACACTACGCATTACTCTCACCTTGATCAAAATTCTGTCGGGGCTGACAAAGAAAACCTCGATGCCGAGCTCGTAAAAGACCTCCAATCCGTGGTTGATTGGGGTAATAAATGGCTCGTTAATTTCAATGCTTCCAAAAGGATGCTGCTATCTATTAATCACCACAGACAATCGCTCCTTCCCCCATTAGCATGGATCAGTTTATTCTCCCTGAAAGGAAAACACTGCGCCTCCTTGTGTTAACTCTCACAACAGACCTCAAATGGAATGACAACATAGAATCCATGGCTAAATCTGCTTCTAAGATGGTCGGTTCTCTGTTCAGGGCCAGGAAGTTTTTGTCCGTCTGAAACAATCCTGCACATATCCAAATCTACCATCCGCCCGTGCATTGAATGCTGCTACCATATTTGGTCGAGCGCTCCTGCTATCCACCTAGGGGTCCTTAACAAAATCTAACGAATAATCTGTAATATGATAGATCCCGACTTGGCAGCTCGGATACAGTCACTTTCTCACCGGCGCAATGTGGTACTCCCCATATATGAATTTGCTCAAGCCACAAGATTAGCAACTAGTCCCACCCGTTTACTGTGAAACCAATAAGATGTAAACGCAAATTCTACTCTACCAGCTTCTTTTTTCGCACTTCCCGCCTGTGGAATCTTCCGTTTACTTGTTTCGACGACAACTACAATTTCCAAAAATTGAAATGTAAAGTCAATAGTCATCTCCTATCTCACTAAACTCTCATACTCCTTTCTCCGTCCATTCCACTCTCATCAGTATTCTCATTCCTTCTCTTACCCACTTTCTGACACCCGCTATAACCTGTCACTCTTTCTCATAATTTTCCTCATATGTAACTTCCTGCAAAACAGTGGCAGTAAAATGACTTGCTTGGGGTGATATAATTATCAAAAACAAAAAATGTTCGATTTGAGAAATTGTCTGGTACTATGCAGTTTATTCTCAGGAAATGGTTATTTCATTTTGCTTGTTTGATTTTGTTTAGAAGCATATCAACCCCTATGCGTTAATCAATGTCGAAATTCAAATGATTTGAACTGGTTTATAGCTTGAACTTAACATATTTTGAACGCAGTTAAACGCCTCTAACTAAAGAGTTGTTGATTCTTCTTGCCACTTAAAAATATATTGATGATAAAATTGTTTTTTCTTTATTATTCAATAGTTTTGTTTTGTTTAATGTTTCACAATTTGCCCGTAGCTGTGTACTTAAGAACTGCTACCTCCACAGATCATGTTGAACATGGAAAAACAACAATTAAGAAGAACTTTTAGGCTCTTAAAAACTGTCCGTGTCCCCATAAGAAGCCTTGCTGCCTAATGTAGTTCATCGTCATGCCCAGGAAAAAAACATTTGCATCTGACAGTTAAATATTTCGTGCCTGATGTAGTTCATCGTATTGCCCAGAAAAAAAAAAAACATTTGCATCGGACAGTTAAATATTTCGTGCCTGATGTAGTTCATCGTATTACCCAGAAAAAAATTATTTGCATCGGACAGTTAAATATTTTGTGTCTGATGTAGTTCATCGTCTTGCCCAGAAAAAAAAATTGCATCGAACAGTTAAATATTTCGTGCATGATGTAGTTCATCGTTTTGCCCAGAAAAAAAAAACATTTGCATCGGACAGTTAAATATTTCGTGTCTGATGTAGTTCATCGTATTGCCCAGAAAAAAAAAAAAAAACATTTGCTTCGGACAGTTAAATATTTCGTACCTGGAGTAGTTCATCGTTTTGCCCAGGAAAAAAAACAACATTTGCATCGGACAGTTAAATATTTCGTGTCTGATGTAGTTCATCGTATTGCCCAGAAAAAAAAAAACATTTGCCTCGGACAGTTAAATATTTCGTACCTGGAGTAGTTCATCGTTTTTCCCAGGAAAAAAAAAAACATTTGCATCGGACAGTTAAATATTTCGTGCCTGATGTAGTTCATCGTATTGCCCAGGAAAAAAAAAACATTTGCATCGGACAGTTAAATATTTCGTGTCTGATGTAGTTCATCGTTTTGCCCAGGAAAAAAAAAACATTTGCATCGGACAGTTAAATATTTCGTGCTTGATGTAGTTCATCGTATTGCCCAGAAAAAAAAAATTTACATCGGACAGTTAAATATTTCGCACAGAACCTTCTCGTTTATGGAATTTGTTTTTTTGTTTTTTTTTGTTTTTATAAAATTAGGAGTCATTAGAGAATGCAAATCACCTTTTTTTCTCAAATTTGTACTATTTAAATGGAAATCTGCTTTGAATTGAAAAATAAAGAATCCAATAAAACGACAGCATGACTAAATTAGAAAAGCTTTTAATTGTTTTTATAAACAAGAAATATTAAGGATATTATTTTCTGGAAAAATAAACTTTTTCTGATGAATAATAAATTTTCAAAAGATTTTTTTTCATTTTTTTTACATTTTAATTATAATAATTTATAATAGTATAAAGTCGTGTAAAATTATGTGTTAACACGTTTATTGAATGTGATATAGTAATTAATTGGAAACGAAATTTACGAGTGCAAAATTGCAAAGATTAGTAAACGTAGTTACGCTATTTTTTCAAAAAGTAATTTTTAATTTATTATATTTTTACCTTATTTTCATGTATGGTAGAATGAAAGTGCCATTATTATGAAATTTAAGAGTTTTGTCCCTTCACTTAGATTTATGAAAATTGTCGGTTTTGGGTATGCGTATAACAGTCATCACCAAATCACTCACGAATCCGTCAAACCTTCGATCAAATGAACACGACCAATCGTTAATAATTGGTTATATATTACTTTTTATGCTATAGGTAAGTAATATTTCTTTTTAAATCAGCTTAATTTAACTTTCAACTTTCTAATTTTAATAAAATAAAGTGTCAGAAATCTTTTAAAAAAATTTTTAAATCGATAAATTTTTGTTTGTTTACTAATTTCTTAAGATTAAGAAAATGGCAGTTTTTAAGAAAATTTAAGAAATTAAAATTAAATGTGATTTTAAATCTATAAAATTTCTATCTGAAATACACCAGAAATTTTTACTGAACGGAAAGAATAAATTTAATCATTACGCTTTTAATGAAACCTAAAATTAAATCTTCAAGAATGATTTTTAATTTTAAAAATTTCATTTTAAAATCAGGTATCTAAAATTTATACAAAAAAGAGGAGGTACCTAGAAGAAACTGTGCTGAAACATATTTCAGAAAGGACCGGAAAACCAATCCTAAACAGGAAGTTGTTAAAAGTATTGAGTTGAAATAGACTTAAAAAAACCGGAAACCAAAATTAAGCCGAAAATTTCTAATCCTAATCAAAAGAATGAAAGAATCGTGAATCCGACTATAGGCAAACACATCTATTCCTACAAGATTCTAATATATATGCAATTTAGATATTTTCTAAACATATACTTTTGTGAAAATAAATACATAAATTGTCCAATATTTGGGTATTTTTTTTATTATGCTGGTTCTAAGCTTTCGGCTCATATTGATGGTGGATGTCTTTATGTTAAAGTCCCCGTAAATTCTTTGAATATGGCTCATGTGAACCGAAAGCTTAGGACCAGCATAATAAAAAAATATGAAAATGTTGGAGAATTCTTTTCTTTATTTTCACCTGAAATTAAAGTCAAAATACGATTTTTTGAACGGCTCATGATTAAACATAATCGATATTCATTGTTTGTTATATTTAACATATATATGTTTAGAAAATTATCTGCTGCCTCGATACACCAAATTTAGATATTTATAGTGTGATGTAATTACAGTTTTTGTTAGTTTTTGGTTCTGTCACTTAAAAACACAATACGGGTTGAATTGTTTTCGTCGCTAAAAATAAATAGGAAAAGAAAAAGAAGACAGAGTATTAGGATCACCATAAAAAGGGTCAAAAGTTACATCCCCCGGACCATTCAAGGGAGTCCGTTCCCCAGCTAATAGGTGCATGCTGGGAGACAAGGAGAAGAGACTTCCGGTAGAGGCTAGCAAACATGGCAGGCAGAATTTTGCCACTCTCTCTATAAACACATCCTTATTCAACATCTATAATTGTTCGCTGCACTCATGTTTCCACAATAATAAATTACAGTTATTTCCAATATTCAGCGAGTGTGTCATTTTTCTATAACCGCTATATTTTGTCATGTTAAAAAGATATCACGGAGAATTTAGAAATATTTTTAGGACTGTCTTTATTCATGAGGTAGTGACAAGCTTTTGAGTGGCGGGAAGTCTTCCCAAGCAAAAAGGTACGTCTTGTCCCGTTGAGAGTCCCAGCTAAAAAACTATGATTCCTTGATTTCTTTTTAGCACCAGGAAGCCTCCTTTTTCTCGCGCATGCGCAGACGGACGGTATTTTCTGTTGATGAATTTATGGGAGATTATTATTTTCTTTTTATTCCCCGTATTTTGTGTTTTTAATTCATTTTATCTTTTTTTTAATTTCATTTTATTTCCTTGTTTTTATTTTAATCACAACACATTATTCGCATGTTTATGAAACTACACTCGCATGCTAGCACAAGTTTTCTTAGAAAAGTGCATTTAAAACAAATAACCCGTTCGTAAATCCTTTTTGGTGGATAGACTGGTTGCCAATTAACTCGAGACAAGTCTAGATAATTTAAAAAGTATTTTGCAATGTATTCGAACACAGGTGAACGCAACGAAATCGATTTTTCATTCCACGCTGTTATCCATCACACAAAAATGCACCCTAAATACAGTATTATTATTCTTTCATGTGCTATGTCCTTTCAGGACGTAGGCGATCATGGCCTTCCACATCTCCCTGTCCCTGGTAACTCTTAGTACGCTTTCTCCTGTTATACCACCCAAACCCCGCTCTTCCATCCACTAGCTCAAGCCCATAAATCTAGAACATAAATATATAGAAATGTTAAAGGTCACTAAATGAGGGATCAGTTTACATATTGATTATAATATAGAACTGATCCCCCTTTTATAACCACGTTATAGTTTCTTATAAACAGTTGGCATATATATTCCTCTTCTATGTGCCTTGTCCTTTCAGGACGTAGGCGATCATGGCCTTCCACGTCTCCCTATCCCTGGTAACTCTTAGCACACTTTCTCCTGTTGCGCCATGCAACCCTCGTTCCGTCATCCACCCGATCAGGTCATTCAAATATGCTATCCGCTGCTGGCCTCTGTCTTTTTCCTCCTCTATCTGTTCTGTTAGTAACAGGTTCTCCAAGCCCTCATTCCTCATTGCCTGTCTCAGGAACTTTAGTTGTCTATTCATGATGCTCAGTATTAATTTCCTTTTCGCCTCCATCCTTTCCAAAACCTCGTCATTGCTCACATGCTCGGTCCATGATATTCGCAGCATCCTTCTATAGAACCACATTTCAGATGCTTCGAAGACATTGTTCAACATTCACTGCTATATTGAAGGACCGACATCACATAGCAATCCAGTACTCTCCTCTTTGTTTCTAGCGAAATTGTCCTGTTTCTTAATACTTTACTCAACTTCTGGAATGCTTCTTTCGCCATGCCAATTCGCCTTCGGATCTCAGTGTCGTACATTCTGTCTTCTGTTAGAAGACTTCCCAGGTATTTAAATTTTTGTACCTGCTTGATTTTAGAGTCCCTCAACTGTAATTGGCATTTTGGGCTGCCCTTTTTGCTGATGACCATGCATTCGGTTTTCTTGCAGTTTATTTTTAGTTCTTTCTTGCCACTCTGTTCAGCTACCTTCTGTAGGAGGTCTTAGATTCTCGACATGATGCAAAGGAGGCAGAAATACAGTATTAAGAAACCGAAATAAAAATTAATTACAGTTGTAGGGGCCTTGGTGATGCTTGGTTAATTGGCCTTGTGTCAAACACATCTTAAGTCTCCACAATTTAAATTTCAGAAGGTTGACGGTTGAATGTTGAAATGTGAAAGGATAACATAGTTCATGTGTATGTTAAAGCAAAGATTTATTTACAGAATGACGAAATTGTAAGAAGGGAAATATAAGTGAAATTCGTTAACTGACACTGTAATATATTTGCGAAAAGAGAAATGTTGATTGAGAAATTGCATGCAGTTAGGTAGTTAAAATTGTTCGTAGTAGTAATATAGATATTTGAATGCCCGCAGAAGTTTAGAGTTCATGGTTGTGTAGTAGCGGAATGTAAAGGCTTTGTTCCTTCCTCTTTTTAGTAGGTCACGACAAATTGAAAGAAAGAGAAGGCAAAACAAATGAAGGAATGGTACTTAACGTGTGTTCATTTTGTCGTTGCGTTGTTTTCTTTGGTGGCGTGGTGTGAAAATAAAGAAGAGACAGTTGATAGAAGAGGTCGAATGAAACTGGGACGTACCATGCGTCCGGTTTTGCTTCTTGAATTTGCTTTCTTTACATTGACACGAGGTCCTCAGCTAACCGCTCCCATATCGGACTGCCTTTTAATATGGGGTCACGGGATTTTTATAGTCAAGCTTCTCATGATACCGGCTCCAGCGAAGCGTTTTCTCAGCTAGGCGTAAAAATACGTCAGATGTGAATTTGATGTTTTTCATCCAATCAGGATTCAGAATTAGCTTTTCACACTGACTTTTCTTAGTTGGGTTTAATTTTTCTTAGTTGGGTTTTTCCAAAGTCGTTTGAATCCCTTTTTGCGGGTGTGCAATTTTACTCTGGTTTTTTTCGCAAATGTTTGTAGTCGTTTGAATTTGATTTTGCCGGTGTGCAATTTATTTTGCGTGTTTTAGTTGTTTGATGGATTATATAGGATATGGATCCTATACTGTGACAGTGATATACACATGCAATTTCTTATATATATATTATATAATTTATATATTATATATGCACGGTAATATAATATCTATCTCAGCCCATTTCTATCTATCTATCTATCTATCTATTTACCTCAAACCATTCGTATCTATCTATCTATCTATCTATCTATCTATCTATCTATCTATCTATCTATCTCGCTCATTCAGTGAAATGAATTAGAGCGCTCTAGCTATTGGGCGCGTATAATGATAGGCGCTAAAATGTCTGTCTACTTAGCGTAGAGGCAGAGTCGCCGACTGACGCCATTTCGGTCAGGTTTCAATCCTGGGTAAAAAACAATCGGAGTCTAACCGTACTGATGAGCTGTGATACGGCGAAAGGGAGATGTCTGCGGATGACAATATATATATATATTGTCATCCGCAGACATATATATATATATATATATATATATATATATATATATATATATTGTCATCCGCAGACATATATATCAGCCCATTCGTATCTATCTGTGTATCAATCTATCTAGTGATTTCTCTTGTCAGACTTATTAATATGAACACACGCACGCATATATATATATATATATATATATATATATATATATAGAGAGAGAGAGAGAGAGAGAGAGAGAGGGAGAGAGAGAGTCATCCACAGAGAGATTTGTTTCGTTACATCACAGCTCGTCAGTACGGTCAGACATCCGATTGAAACCCGACATAACTGACATCAATCGGCAATTCTACCTCTGCTATGGGCAGCTTACTTAAAGGAAGGCATACTTTAGCCCTTTATAAACAATGTAGACTCTCGTCAGAAGCCGAGAGTTTTCAAATTCATTACTAAATGAACGCTGCGTAGATTCGTGAGTAGCTATTGTTTTTTTAAAGTTTACCATTCCTCCACACACACACACACACACACACACACACACACACACACACATATCTGTATGTGAAAAGTGTATGTATATAATAATATATATTATTATTATTATTATTATTATTATTATACATGCAATTTGTTATATATATTATATTATTTATTTATTATATATGTGCGCTACTTATTTAAAAGCGCTCA
>JBBBDQ010002009.1:372500-595000 GCA_037127315.1 Ascarosepion bandense
GGTGTTTCACGTATGGCACTTAACTGACTGACTGAAGATAATAGTTGGAAACATGATTAAGACTTCTATTGGGCATAAAGTGGGGGGTCGATTTTCTGTTGTTACGAAGTAATAAACTGATCCCCCACTAATTACGACGCATTATAATACATCTCTCTAGCTATGAATCAAATAACAGGACAGATTGGGTTCTATAGCCTTGATCGGCAACCAGTCTACCGCAGAAAGCAATGGCAACCTACTGCGGGATAATCTTCTGCCCAGTCAGTCATGTCTCTTTGGAGACATGCTCCCCCAAGCGTGTCACGTATGGCACTTAGCTGGCTGATTGACTTAAATGACGATGTGCGTTCTAGTGTAGTAGATATCGTTTTGGAAGGACAAATCTGGGAGCCGAGTTCGAATTCCATTTGAATTTCTTGCAATAACTTGATATGATCGCCCAAGCGTGTATCACGTATGGCACTTAACTGACTGATCGCGACCGGAGTTGAAAAATGAACACACTACGATAATCCCTAAAATTAACAGATCGTCGCATAATTTTTGCCATGCAACAACATCAGCGGCAAATCCAAGTATCAATAGTCGGATGATTTTAATCTGGGTTTAGTGGATTTGGGTGTAGTTTATTAAGGTCTCCTCAAACCGATAGTAATCGTCACAGAAGATCGGGATAGATTACAAATAGATGCTATTGAACCGATCATTGAAGAAAATTGCCGCTATACGAGCAGACACACGACAAAGTGATTTTGGAACATGTCAGCGCTAGGCCACATGTTGCACAACGTATGAAAACCTACTTGGAAACACTTAAATATATTCTACTCCACTCGCTCTATTCAGCAGACATTGCTTAATTCGATTATCATTTTTTTCCGATCTACATCGCATAGCGTGGCTAAGCAGCACTTTTATTCTTACGAAGATGCTAAAATATGGGTCGACCAGTGATTAAGAAAGTACTGGAAAACATGCAAATTCCTGTTATTGGCTAATTTAATGTTACTTCTGTGCAAGGCTACTCTTTTATTCAGGCCTTGTGTTGCCCCCACGTATATTTTTGTGCATTCATCGCATTTTAAAGCATTAATTACGATTTTAGGGTTGCAACGGAGATTTATTTTTATTTCGAATGTACATGTGTTTTCGAACTTGAAGAATTTTCCTTCTATTTTATGTTGTATACTCCACATCATTTTTGTTGAATTTTGTGAATTTTATTCCATGATTTTTTGTCAAAAATAATAAAAATAAAAGACAAAAATAATTTTTTATATACAACAAATTTCTATATATCTGTTTATTTTTAATAAATTTCTATATATCTTTTTATTTTTAATAAATTTCTATATATCTTTTCATTTTCAATAAATTTCTATATATCTTTTTATTTTTAATAAATTTCTATATATCTTTTTTATTTTTAATAAATTTCTATATATCTGTTTATTTTCTACTGAAAGCTGACTTCTTAGTATTCAGCTAAGTGCCGACTAATATCAACTGTCTAGTAGTTTTACTGAACTCCACTAGAACTCTAAAGAACTCCTATGAACTTCCCAAGAACCCCTCAGAACGTCTCATGTTAACTTCCTGTTTTCTCTTATTAATATAGGAGGGAGGGTCCATTATCTGAGGAATAGGTCTGTTTCACCATAACATTTTTGTTGTAGGTTTTATCCATATTGACTAAACAACTCCCTTGTCTGCTTCCTTTATTATTGTGTCATTGTTCTCACGGATGTTTTCTGTGTGTGAGATTGTTATGGGGTTGTGATTATTTTGAAAGTCTGTGCCTTGTGTTTTTCATGGGATATGTTCATTTATGCAAAATGAACATGAAGTGAACACATTCTATGAAAATATGAACATATGAAATGAAAATTTGTTATGGCCAGCGAGAGGTGAATGTTTTTCTAAAACGGACGAGATTTAATGAGCGACTGTGAAAAAAAGAACAACACACAAACACGCCCGCATATAACTTTCTGACCTGCTCACAGACCACTTATATATATATATATATATATATATATACGGTATTTTAGGCTGTCAAGCAGAACTCGATATACAAAGTCACAAGTTTATTCCGCTGCAGAGTGTCAATATTGGACTTGAAACACATGTAGAGACACAAATACCATTTTATTTTGACCAAAAACTAAGTAGTTAAACAGTCAATATATATATATATATATTTCTTTCACTTCATGCGAGACGGTACCGCCACTGATGCGCAGGGTGCTACATAAGAGAGTAAAAGTTTAGGCCGAAAGAGTGTGAAGAGAAATGTAATATAATAATCTGGCCGCACCCAAGAAGGCCGATGAAGCGTGGGTGTTTCCGGTCATTGAAAGGAACGGATGTTTGTTTGACCCTATTTCCGACAGATGCGGAAGTGACTCTGAGAAATTGCGTAGGCGTCGAGTAGGCGTCGCGAATCGAGGCAAAACTTGGAAGATATATAAAGGCCTCGAACCCAGTCAGTCTTGACGGTCTCCAGAAGTAGACAAGAAGCGAAGTCGAAGAAGAAGAAGTCAGTCAGCCTCGACAGAAGAGTCTCGAGAAGTCGAAGAAGAAGCTAGACGAGCTAAGCAGAGAGGCCAGCTCCCGTTGAACCCCCCGTCACCACGTCGAAGCCCACTAATTAGAAGCGCGCACTCTCACTCCTGCCCTTATGCCACACGGTCCATCGTTCTTAATAAAAATATCATAGATATATTTTTATATACACCCGTGTTTGTTATTTGTCGCTATATAACAAACATCATTTGGTGCCTTCCTGACCTGCTGTTTTGAAACAACAAAACATTGATGCGAACTGGTTTACCGCAACAACGATTGAAAATTCAACAGACTTGAAATTTCCGGAATTAAAACTGCCACCAGAAAAAAAAAGAAGACGAAAATATAGTAGACAACCGGACGAGACCAACGAAAGGTAGGTGACACTTTGATTTTAATAGTGTGTGTGTTCTCTGCTCGTGTTATAGTAGGTCTGGTTGAAAAAAAAAATGGGACAGCATATTGTTGCCGATCTGACCGTAGAAATGAGAAATATGGATTGTTCGTTAGAACGGACGGGGGTGTTAAAATTGACAGTGGGGTGTTAAAATGAGGAAGAAGGTGTTAAAATGAGGAAGAAAGTGTTAGAGTGTGTTGAAGTTGACGAGAGGAAGAAAGTTGAAATATTTGCCTGTCTGTAGGTGTTAGGGCATCTGAGTTGGTGGTTTATTTTTTTTTGTTAATGTTTTACCATATATGTGAAGTGAGAAAATAGTTAATATTTCGTAGAATAAATATTTAATGAAATAATTTTGGGTTGTGTCTTAATTTTACTTAAAAAGCGGCATGAACTTTCCAGACAACCCAATAGAAATATTGACGAACAACTATTCTCAATGTGATTATGAAGGTCAGTTGTATGGTTGAAATAGTTGAGTTTTTCTGACCAGTACTCGAGCCGAATTAAAGGAAAAAAAAAACACAATCGATGTTCTACGTACACAAACTTTCCCCAATTGGAGTTTTAGCGTAAAATGACCCTCTTCATTTTCTCCATTTGGCCTTGTATTGCATGAACTAAATCAAAATTGGTAAACATTAACAAATTATAAATGTAGCTGAATGCTACCACAATAGGAAAATCAGAGAAACGAAAGGGTTCTTTAATTTTGATCTCGTCAACAGAATTTGTTCGTAAACGTTAATTTGTAATCTTTACACAGATATTGTCAAAATTTAAAAATGTTTGTGTTTTGCGTGACATTTCTACAGCATAGAAATGACTTAAATGTTATCGAGAGTTTTAAAGTGTAATTTTAATTATGCAGTTAACAACAGCTAACAAAATCGCCAATTATAAATATATCTCAACATCGTTGCTTGAAAACAACTGCATTGTTTGGTTATTTCTTTGCGAACACACCGATTATATATATTCTTAAAACATTCACCCGCGTCTCAGTGTTTCGCGATATGAGTCAGATATTGAAAAGATATTTTGTTATCAATATGGTGGAATCGGATTATTTGGGGAGATTTGGGAAAATTAAATTAAATTAAATGAAGTGGGTTGTGCAGTGTTAGGTTTTTTTTTTTTGGATTTCTTTTCGATGACTGTACACTACAAAAATGATTTACATTTCTATGTTTGTGAGAGATGCTTTTGTGCAGGTTCCCATCAATTTAACATCCTCTGTGGATTTTCATTTATGTGACTTGTGAAATATCTTTTGAAGATATATTAATTTCTGAAAACTAGTAAATATGGAGAGATTTAGTGAAGGGTATGAGGAACTCCCGAAGAAGTTGACGATAGGTCAACGGGCGTTCAAATGTCTCGGCGTTAAACAGAGAGATGTTAACAAATCAGATATGCTTGGGTTCGAATCCAGAGGAGGTAGTTCAGGGAATGGAAAGCATTGCACAAACTAAGGAACTACGAGTCACGGGTCCATTTTTGAAAAAAAAATTTTTTTTTTTAGACTAAATTAATATCCTCCACAAGTAAATTGCATGCGGATTAACGTTGGAATCAGGGTAATTTTCTTAAATTTCTATTGAACATTTCTCGGTCAGACTGTGAATGTTATGTACGGCGAATAATGACCATTTCTTCTGTGTTCAAACATAGTATGTTTGAAATTAAATTAAATTAAATGAGGTTACGTGGTAACAATAAACTCGAGCAGAAGCACACATGGTGTTGGTCAAAGGTCATTTACTCGATGTTAGTTTTGAAACTAGAGCGCGGTTACCGCTTAATAATCATGTGATTATGCATCGAAGAGTCTACGCTTAGGGACAGACGCGAGAAAGAAAATGAACATTTTTAGGAACTTTGCCCAATTCTGTGAAAATGGATATTAAAAAAAAAAAAAAAGGAAGAAAAAAAAAGGAGGAAAAAAGAAAGAAAAAAAGAACAATGAAACATCGAGCTGGTAGAACAATTTTCAAGATGGACACGAACATTGTCGGGTTGCCGATGTAGGCTCCCCTATATATTTTTTTTGTTGTTTTTTTTGTTTCAGCATGCACATGTTTTGTTGTTTTGGCATGCACATGTTTTATACAATTGTAGGGCTTGTGTGGCATGGGGAGGAGAGTGAGGATGTTGCGCTTAAAATGTTCTTAGGCGAACATTTTGAAAAATGGGTGGGCGAGGAGTGTAATATAATAATCTGGCCGCATCCAAGAAGGCCGATGAAGCGTGGGTGTTTCCGGTCATTGAAAGGAACGGATGTTTGTTTGACCCTATTTCCGACAGATGCGGAAGTGACTCTGAGAAATTACGTAGGCGTCGAGTAGGCGTCGCGAATCGAGGCAAAACTTGGAAGATATATAAAGGCCTCGAAACAAGAAGTCACAGACGAGTCTCCAGAAGTCGACAGTAGAAGAGAAGTCGAGTCCCAGTCAGCCTCGACAGGAGTCAGGCTCGACAGGCAGTCTAGGCAGAGAGCCAGACAAGACCAGAAGTCTCGAGAAGTCGAAGAAGAAGCTAGACGAGCTAAGCAGAGAGAAGTACACTCCCATCGTCACCCCTGTCAACCTTGGAAGAGCGCTCTCTCACTCTTTGTTCCTAGGCGACACGGTCCATCGTCTTTAATAAAAATATAATATATATTTTTATATATACCCCCGTGTTTGTCTGTTTATTGGTATACAACAGAAAGATGAACCAGTTACAGGGTGTGTAAGAGAAAGAGCAAGAAAAGGCTGGCAACGCAGGTGTGAAGACTATTGCAAAGGTAGGGAGAAAAGAAAAGACAAAGATATACGGGCTGATGTAGAAGTCAAGTGGATAAGAGCTGAGAATTTACATTTCATTTAAATTCCTGGAGGTTGTAGCCGTCAGGAAAGCGTGTATATAGAAGGGATGTACAGAGGCGGGAAGTGCGAGAAAAGAAGCTGGTGAAGTAGAATTTTCGGCTGCATTTGGTTGATTTAACTGTAAAAAGGTGGGACCTTGTTGCCAGTCTAGTTGCAAGAGTCAATTATTATTGTGGGTGCACCAGTGACCTACGTTTGATGGAGTAGAAGCCACGAAAATGATTGTAAAAGAGAATGAGGAAAGCCACATCATGCCAGCGAGAAAGTTCCTGATGTCGAGCTGCCTGGCCAGGACAAATCCGATTACAGATTCTCCTTTGGAGCCTGTCGAGAACACTGAGATGTAAAGCAGTGATGACTGATCTGATATGACAACAGTATTCTATGAACGGTCGGATGGTTATATATATATATTGTTTTTGTTATTTTTAGCACAAAGACTGTTGTTTTATAGTTGTTTTTCTGACAAAATGTATTTTGGCAAGGAAGTTTTTATCGTAAATTGCTCGATATTGGGATGGAGACAGAGCATTGATAATTGAAAATGTTTGTTTTTTTAACTTAACAGATTCATGCCAACTTCAAAGTTTAATGAGGACGCCGTTATGCTGTTCTCACTCGTCAGGACTGCTTGCCGCTAGGTGCAGGTTTTTTCTTGTTTGCATAGGACATAATATGAATTTTGCATATCAACACAACAGAAAAAAGTTCAGACCAAAAGAAAAGAGGTCAATGAAACAAAAGAACCGAACCCAATTAAAAAACACTCATTCCAGTATACATTAATAAAAAACATGGGAAATTCGAAAAAAAAATCAAACAATCAAACAATAAAAATAAAAAGGAAATAAACAAAAAGCAAGAAAAACCAACCAATCCGAAACAAGACAACTCTCACAAAATTCACATCATGAAGTCAGCATGAATCTGTTCAATTAAAGAAACAAACTATTTGTTTGGGCTTATATATATATATATATATATATATATATATATATATATATATATATATATATATATATTGATAGATAGGTTTAAACAAACCCAGAATGGTAACTGTATACGTCTATATCAATCTATCTAGAACGCTAGGTGGATTAAATCTTTTTATAGATAGATAGATTTTGTGTTTATTTTTGTGATTTTCAGTGAAAAGATTATATATATATATTGATAGATAGGCTTAAACAAATCCACTAAGATAATTGTCTTCTTTTATATCAATCTATCTAGAACGCTAGGTGGATTAAATCTTGGTATATATAGATAAATTCTGTGTTTATGTTTGTGACTTTCAGTGAAATGCTTGTCGATGTGACTGTACGAAAACATTAGAAATTGAATTGATAAATTTGCACTTGTTAGGAACAAGTATGTTAGCAAAGTCGAAGCAGTCTGATATATTGAGCAGAGATCAACTTTCAGAAGTAAGTCGCCTTCGGATTCCTAAACCGAAAAGGTTTTGGCTTCTATTCGCTAAGGCAATTTATTTTCCTATCCGAACATAATATTGACCTGAACGGAGTGTCGAATATTTAAGCGTCGATAAATGACCCAAAGCAAGAATCAGCGGAATATTCCGGGAAGATGCGTGGCCTTTCTTTCTGTGACACATGCGGCATTTCTAACTTTCTTTGTTATTTTTTGCCTTCTTTCTCCCTCTTCGACAGATCCAACTTGATTCATTCGATTTTCGTCCTTTTCCTCTTGCAATATTATTTGATTAGATTATTGTATTTTTAATTTTTTTCAGAAAATATTACTTTAAATTCCATCGCTTTTCAAATTCTTTAATTCTTACGTTTGTTCATCAGTTTTTTCATTTTTCTTTCAATCTTTTTCAATATCTTCTTCATAGCGTTCGCTTATTATTTTTCCTTCAATTTTTCTTTCATTCATTTTTTATTATTTTCATATTTTCTTGCGTTATCTGATTCTTTGCTGTCCTTTGTTCTCTTATTTTCTTCTTTTTCATACCCTCATTATTATTTTTCCTTCAATTTTTCTTTCATTCATTTTGAAATTATTTTCATATTTTCTTGCGTTATCTGATTCTTTGCTGTCCTTTGTTCTCTTATTTTCTTCTTTTTCATTCCCTCATTATTATTTTTCCTTCAATTTTTCTTTCATTCATTTTTAAATTATTTTCATATTTTCTTGCGTTATCTGATTCTTTGCTGTTCTTTGTTCTCTTATTTTCTTCTTTTTCATTCCCTCATTATTATTTTTCCTTCAATTTTTCTTTCATTCATTTTTTATTATTTTCATATTTTCTTGCGTTATCTGATTCTTTGCTGGCCTTTGTTCTCTTATTTTCTTCTTTTTCATTCCCTCATTCTTTCTTTTCATTCATTTTTGCTTTCATTATTTCTTATTTTATTTGTATAATTCATTTATGATTTATTTATTTAATTCATTCTTTTTTTATTTTCTTCTATGCTCTCCGAAAGGGCAATGCAAATGAAGAAGGACTTGTACCTATGTTTTATTGATTATCTGAAGGCATTCGACAAAATACGCCACAAAGTATTGATGGAGATGCTCAACAGCCTCGACATTCTCGGGAAAGACATCAGAGTAATTAAGAATCGCTACTGGCAGCAGACTGCCTGCATACGGACAGGTAACGAATTCAGCAGTTATACAAAGATTGAAAGGGGCGTAAGACAAGGATGTGCCTTTTGACCGGATCTATTCAACTTGTACAGCGAGATTATTCTGAGAAACCTAAAAGGATTCGTTATCGGAGGCCACATTTTAAACAACATAAGGTACGCAGATGAGACAGTGCTGATAGCAGACACGGAAAGGAAACTACGAGACCTCCTACAGAAGGTAGCTGAAGAGAGTGACAATAAATGATTACAAGAAAACCGAATGCACAGTCATCAGCAAAAGGGGGAGGCTAAAATGCCGAATACAGGCGAGGAACACTAAAATCAAGCAGGTACAAAAATTTAAATACTTTGGAAGTGTAATAACAGAAGACGGAAAATGCGACACAGAAATCCGAAGGCGAATTGGCATGGCACAAGAAGCATTTCAGAAGTTGAGTAAAGTATTAAGAAACAGGACAATTTCACTAGAAACAATGAGGAGAGTACTGGATTGCTATGTGATGTCGGTTCTTCAATATGGCAATGAATGATGGACAATATCTTGGAAGATGAAGTAAAAACTTAAAGCATCTGAAATGTGGTTGTACAGAAGAATGCTGCCGATATCATGGACCGAACATGTGAGCAATGAGTGTTTGAAAAGAACGAAAACGAGAACAAAATTAATACTGAGCATCAGGAAGAGACAGCTAAAGTTCCTGGGATATGCAATGAGGAAGGAGGGCTTGGAGATTCCGATACTAACAGGGCAGACAGAGGGAAATAGAGACAGGAGAAATCCGCGGATAACATATTTGAAGGACCTGATCAGGTGGATGACGGAACGAGGGTTGTATAGTGCAACAGAAGAAAGCGTTGAATGAGCCAGCAGGGACAGCGAGATGTGGAAAGCCATGATCGCCAACGTCCTGAAAGGACAGAGCACATAAAAGAAGAAAGAAGATGGTTTTTTTCATTCATTTTTTTTATCTTCGTCTTTTTGATGATTTATCAGATATTTTCTTTTATTAATTATTTTTTATTTTCTTTTAATTTGCGTTGATTTCTTGCTTCGTTCTTTTATATTTTTTGACTAATTCTTATGTTTGTTTTGCTTTCCTTAATTTTCTTCTTTTTTATGGGTTCCTTGATTCTTTCAAATCTTTCATTATTTTCATTGTTTTTGATTTGCATGATTGTTTTCGTTCATTCAATTTTATGTCTTCCTTTTTTAATTTTTTTTTTTTTTTGCATTTTACGATTTCTTCGTTCTTCATTTTCTTTTTCTTTTTCTCTTCTATTAGATTTCCTGATTCATTTCATTCAATCATTATTCTAAATTTTCTTCTTATTAAGGTATTAATCCGTCTCTTTCTTCCAGTTATGGTTTAAATAGCAGGACAGATTGGGTTCTATAGCCTTGGATAGCAACCAGTCTACCGCAGAAAGCAATGGCAACCTACTGCGGGATAATCTTCTGCCCAGTCAGTCATCTCTCTTTCGAGACATGATCGCCCAAGTGTGTTTCACGTATGGCACTTGACTGACTGACTGAATATAATAGTTGAAAAAATGATTAAGGCTTCTACTTGGCATAAAGTAGGGGATCGGTTTTCAATTGTTATGAAGTAATAAACTGATCCCCTACTAATTACTACTTAATAATATAATACATCTCTTCCCACTCTAGCTAAGAGTATAATAACAGGACAGATTGGGTTCTATAGCCTTGGATAGCAACCAGTTTTCCGCAGAAAGCAATGGCAACCTACAGCGGGATAATCTTTTGCCCAGTCAGTCATGTCTCTTTTGAGACATGCTCGCCCAAGCGTGTTTCACGTATGGCATTGAACTTACTGACTTTATTCTTTTTTTATCCTCTTGAATTTTTGCGTAACATGATCTTTTTCTTTCAATCATGCATACTTTTATATCTTCTTCTTTTATATCTTCTTCTTTTTTTTCTTTTATATCTTCTTTTTTTCTTTTTATGATTCTTTTTTTTTTAATTCTTTCTTTTTTTCTGACCTGTTCCTTTTCTTCAATCATTTCATTTCATTCGATTTTATTTTCGTTATTTTATTTTTTACATTATATCTTATTCTCTTTCATTCATTTCTATTTACTTCTTTTATTCGTTCCTTGATTTTTTCTTTCTTTTTTTCTTCTTTTTTATTTCTTATTCTTTGCTTTCATTTATTCTTTTTTCACTTATTTACTTTTGTCATCCGTGACGCTTTCTACTTTTTCTTTCTTTTTTTACATTCCTTTTTGCCTTACCTGAAATTTTTCTTCATGCAACTCGTTATTGTCTTCTTTTCTGAGGTTAGTTGATTCGTTTCTTTCCTTCATTCTTTTTTATTTAATTTTTTTTTCTTTTCGATACTTTCTTCAGTTATTTATTTTTCTTTTCTTCTTTTTTATGCCCCCTTATTTTGCCTTCAGGTACTTTACCTTTTTCTATTTTACGTTCACTGCAATTTAACTTTCCCTCATTCCTTTTTATATTTTTTCTCCTGAATTAAATAATAATTTTCTTTCATTTATTCTTTTTCATTTTCTTCTATTCCTGCGTTGAAAGATTCGTTTTTTTATTTCTTTCATTTTTTCTTTTGTTTTGTTGTTTTCCGTGATTTTATTCTTTTTTTCATTGTTTTTTCCTTTTTTCTTTCCTTCATGTATTTATCCTCTTTTTTCTTTCCTTCATTGTTTCTTAAATTCTTTTTTCTTTCCTTCATTGTTTTTAACATCTTTTTATTTTTCCAACACTGTCTTCATCTTCTGATTTTCCTTCCTTTTTTTCTTTCATTGTTTTTAACTTCTTTTTCCTTTCATTCACTGTTTCTATCTACTTTTTTCTTTCCTTCATTGTTTTTAACTTACTTTTTCTTTCTTTCATTGTTTTAACTTCTTTTTTTCATTCACTGCTTTATCTTCTCTTTTCTTTCTTTCATTGTTTTTAACTTCGTTTTAACTTCGTTGTTTTAACTTTTTTTCTTTCTTCCCCTGAGTTTATTTTCTTTTTTCTTTGCTTCATTGCTTTGAACTTCTTTGTTTCTTTCCGTCACTGATTTAAACTTCGTTTTTCTTTCTTTCATTGTTTTAATATTCTGTTTTTCGCTACTTTATTGTTTTTATCTTCTTTTTTTTCCTTCATTGTTTTTAACTTCTTTTTTTCTTTCTTTCATTTATTTTAACTTCTTTTTTTGTCCTTCATTGTTTTTTTCTTTTTTCTTTCCTTTATTGTTTTTTCTCCGCATTTTCTTTCCGTCATTGTTTTTATGTTATTGTTTCTTTCCTTTACTGTTTTCTTCTTTTTTTCTTTCTTTCACTTTTTCTTTCATTTTCTTTCATGTACTGTTTTTATCTTCTTTTTTCTTTTCTTCATTGTTTTTACCTTTTTTCTTTTCTTTCTTTCATTATTTTTATATTCTTTTTTCTTTCGTGTTTTTAACTTCTTTTTTCTTTCTTTTATTGTTCTTATCTCTTTTTATGAGGTAATTGATCATTTCTGTTATTCATTCTGTTTTATTCTCATTTTCGTCCACCTTTTCTCTTCTATTCTTTTCTTCCATCATTCATTTGTTTTTATTTTTTTTATATTCACTGATTTTTCTTCTTTCATTTTTTTATCCAATGTTTTTTGACCACGAATGACCAACAGTCTAAACGAAGTTAAATCAAGCCTATATAACACAATTTTCGATTCGCCATAAATAACCATATCTGCTCTGAAATGTCAACAAATGTAAACATGTTACGGAAATTAACGAAGATTAACGAACTGGTTTTTAAACAACCGACAATTTGAAATGATTTGTTTGGACATTATTTTTGATCGATACTCGTTTTTATGTATATATTCTGTTTTAAATCAAACAGTATATATATTTATTTCTAACGGCATGATTATTCGAATGACATATTTTCGTAACAAAATTCTGTCGTAATTATTCGATTTCAATTTGCGCATCTCTTGAATACACCACATGGTAGAAACCTCGGTCGCGTAATAACGCGTTTACAAACTTAGAATATATACAGATCTGTTTCGCTGTATCACATCTCATTAGTACAGTTAGACTCCAATTGCTTTTAACCCAGGATTAAAACCCGACCGAATTTGCGTCACTCGGCGAATCTAACTCTGGTCTATGGGCGCTCGGTAGAAGAAGGCAGGCTTTTTAGCGAGTGTATTATCAGTATATATGCCCAATAGCCACAGTTTTCTAATTCATTACTGAATGAGCGATGCGCACATGCCAGAGTAGCTACTGTTTTTCAAAATCTACCATTCTTCCAGAATGCTCAATCAGGGTGTGATATATGCATTGTGATGCACTGTATATCGGCTCAGAAAGAGAAATCGGCGAGTCGAGTTCGAATTCCAGTTCAATATTTTGTATTTATTTCTGCTCAAATAATCTGTTGCTTCTGCCTCCAGCTATGGAGTAAATCTCAAGAAAGGTTGGGTTCTGTAGAATTGACTGGCAACCAGTTTCCCACCGAAGTAATGGAAACCTATTGTGGTAAAATCTTCTGCCCAGTCAGTCATGTTTCTTTTAAGACATGCTCGCCAACTGTATCCCGTATGGCAATTAACTGACTGAAGATGATAAAATATATATATATATTTTTTTTTTATAAGCGTTTCACCCCGAGCAAGGCATGTCACTGCCACTACTGCGCAGGGGGCTACGTAGAGTGGAGAAAGGCTGATTAAATATAGGAAATGACAGAGGGTGGGTGATAGGCGGGTAAGGAAACCGAGAATGAGGGTTGGGTAGATGAGAGTGTTGTGAGAATAGTTGGGAGTTAGTGTGATAGGAGGTGTCTATTGACCCTACATTTAAACACCTGGAGATTGTAACTGTCGGGAAAGCAGACTTGTGGAAGGGAGTTCCACAGGCGGGAAGCGCGAGAAAAGAAGCTGTTGGAGTAGAATTTACGGTTACATCTTATTTGTTTAACTGTAAAAGGGTGGGACCTTGTTGCTAATCTAGTATCTCGTGTAAATTCGTGCTTAGGCGGCACCAGTGATCTAAGCTCATCAGAGCAGAAGCCATGAAAGTACTTGTAGAAGAGGCACAGTGAAGCCACATCACGCCGGTGTGAGAGCGGCTGCAGCCGGTCTGCCAAGTGAGTATCAACCACGTTACAGATCCTCCTTTGTATTTTGTCAAGAAGCCCAAGGAGAGCAGCAGGGGGAACCGACCAGATATGGCAGCAATATTCCATACACGGGCGGATGGTAGATTTGTATATGTGCAGAATAGATTCAGGTGGGAAAAATTTCCGGGCCCTGCACAGGGAGCCCACTTTCATAGCAGCAGATTTGGCAATGGATTCAATATAGTCATTCCATTTGAGGTCCGACGAGAGTGTAAGGCCAAGGAGGCGTAGTATTTTACTCTCTGGGAGGCTAGCCTGTCCCATTTTAATGGGAGGTAGATGCGATTGTCTATGGTGATTAGTTGATAACAGCTTTGTTTTAGAGGCATTGAAATTTACCAACCATTTCCTACCCCAGGTCACTACGGATTGGAGGTCCCTTTCAAGTACGGCAGCGAGGTTCACTTTGTCATCTAAACCTGGTTTCTGATCGATGCGAGAGTAGATTGTTGTGTCGTCGGCATACATGCCAACTTGGGATCTAATGGTGTCGGGGAGATCATTAATGTAGATCAGAAAGAGCGTGGGACCTAGGATAGAACCTTGAGGGACGTACGCGTTCGTCTGGTAGTTTTGTCAGGCATGCCCATTTAATACCACCTTCAATGTGCGGTTAGAGAGGAAAGACTGGATGAGGTCAAACAGATGTCCAGTTATCCCATAGCTCCGCAGTTTGCACAAGAGGCCAGCATGCCAGACCCTGTCGAATGCTTTGGAGATATCCAAGGCAACGGTTCGGGCTTCACCATTCTTGTTAAGTGCCTGGTATATGTACTCGGTAATGGTCGTTAGCATATCAGCAGTAGACCTGGTGAAGCGAAACCCATTCTGTTTGTCAGAGAGAAGCCCGTTGGCCATAAGATGCTGAATCACCTCGGCGTTGATAATGGCTTCGAAAACTTTGCCAAAGATTGGAAGGAGACTAATAGGACGGTAATTGGCGGGGTCTCAGGGTTCGCCAGAATTCTTAAATATAGGTACTACGCAGGAGGACTTCCAACAGGCAGGAAAGCAGGAAGCAGATAGGCAGAGGTTATAGAGTTTAGAGAGGACAGAGGAGAGTTCTGGGGCACATTTCTTCAGTACTATGACTGGGATTCCGTCACCGCCGCTCGCTTTGTGTGGGTCAAGTTGCGCAATTATCTTGGCGACCAGCGAGGGTGTAATGTGGACGTTATTTAGTTGAGCCTTAGTTCTGGGTGGGAAGTCTGGTGTAGGTATTCCTAACGAGTCCAGTGTCGAATTGGTTGAGAATCTACGGGCAAAGCATTCAGCCTTGTTGGCTGGGGAGGTGAGAACTTCAAATTCATTGATTAGTGGGGGTATTGAAGTCTTAAAAAATGTTACTATATGTAGTGGATCCTGGTGAGGAACCACACAAAATAATGAATAACCAAAACATTTATCTGAGATAGAAAAATAGGTTATATTTAACGTAAATATGCAAACTGGAACGCAGGCTAGTAATCCAGGAATACGATTAGTAAGGAATATATATACCAGTCTTTGAAGTGAAGCCGTGTTTGAAAAGTATATCCGTGTAATATTATCCTGGTTGAGTGGAGCTCACAAGTACTTTACGGTATTCTCTATATAACTTCGGTATCGTTCGGCAACTTACGGATCAGTCCCGATGTCTCTAACAGATCGATATCAATCCACCCCCACACTGGGGCAAAATGTGGCACAAGGCCTTTTTAGTGTGGGTGATCTGGGCCGTATAGCCCAGCCAAAAATACCTGTCTGACTTTACCCAGTCGTCACTCTACTTTTCGGCTTAGCCACGACTGGGTTTATGCTCTTCGCCCGAAGGCAGAGAGCCGACAGTGACAAGTCAGGTGAAAAACTCTAACAGATCGATATCAATCCCCTCACCACTGGGACCAAATATGGCACAAGGACTTTTCAGAGTGGGTGATCCGGGCCATATAACCCAGCCAAAAATACCTCTCTGACTTTACCCAGTCGTGACTCTACCCTTCGGCATAGCCACGACTGGGTTTATACTTTCCGCCCAAAGGCAGAGAGCCGACAGTGACAAGTCAGGTGAAAAACTCTAACAGATCGATATCAATCCCCTCACCACTGGGACCAAATATGGCACAAGGACTTTTCAGAGTGGGTGATCCGGGCCATATAACCCAGCCAAAAATACCTCTCTGACTTTACCCAGTCGTGACTCTACCCTTCGGCATAGCCACGACTGGGTTTATACTTTCCGCCCAAAGAGCCGACGGTGTCAAGTCCGGATCTCACTATGGCGCGAATATGTGTATACTCAAGTCGAGTCCATTATCATAGAAAAAAGGGCAGGTCCCACAACACTATAAAATGCATGATCGCCCAACTGAATACCGTATTGCAATTAACTGACTGAAAATGATAAAATATTTCTAAAGAATGTTGCTATGAAATGCACTTTACTTTAATCTTGTATTGCTATTAATTTAACTGCAAAAATATATTGATGGTATTTCCTTCTAAGAATGCCTTTTTGTCCAGAGATCGTACTTTTACACGGTGATTAGCAGATTGAACAAGATCGGTACTCTCAAACGCTTGGTCTCGGTGACTTGCTACTATGTTCAAGAACAATCTTCCATAGTTTTTGAGCAGTTCCATCTGAGAAATTAAATTCACAAGGCTGGGGTCAACCTGAAGTACGGAGACTCTTTCGTTGTTCTTCCATTCTCCTCTTCGGTGCTAGGAATACAATTGTTTACTGCCCTTTTATTTTCAAACTACCCCCTTTTACTAATTTCAAGTATTTTTTTTTTGTTTTTTATTCATTAGTTCTTTCATTCCTTCGTTCTCCTTTCCCTCCTTCTTTCCTTTTTTTCTTTTTTTCATTCTTTTTTCACACATTTTCATTCATTCTTTCATTCCAACTTTCTTTCTTTCTTTCTTTCTTTCTTCATTCATTCATTCATCCATTCATTTACTTATTCCCCCTTTCTTCATCATGCGTTTCTTCTTTTCTTTTATCTTCCTTCTACTATTTTTTCATTCATTCCTTTTTCTTTCTTTGCTGTTTTTTCAAACTTACCCCTTTTACTAATTTCATTTTTTCTTTTGTTTTTTATTCATTATTTCTATCATATTTCCTTCCTTCCTTCCTTCCTTCCTTCCTTCCTTTTCTTTCTTTCTTTCTTTCTTTCTTTCTTCTTTCATTCATTCCTCCCTTTTTTCATTCCTTTTTCTTTCTTCACTCATTCTTTAATTCATTCTTACTTTCATCCTGCCTTCTTTCTTTCTTTCTTATTATTTCTTTATTTCTTCATTCATTCCTTCATTTACTCATTCCCCTTTATTTATCCCGCGTTTCTCCTTTTCTTTCTTTCTACACTTTCTTTCATTTATTCCATCTTATTTTTTTGCTGTTTTCTTCTTTTTCACATATACTTTATTTCTCTTTCATTCCTCAAGGTTTCCAACCGCCTCTCTATTTTTTATTCACTCTATTTTCATTCGTTTCATTCTCTTATTCCTTTTCATTTCTATCTTCACTCCTGCCACAGTTCCTCTAATTTGAACTGGACTTGATCCCTTTTTTTCATTTTTAATTGATATATATATATATTTTTAAACATATCACCCCGAGCAAGGCGGTAACGCAACTGATGTGCAGGGGGCGACGCAAGAGTGAAAAGATTTTGAAAATAGAAAGCCGGAAACCACATCCTAAACAGGGAACAAGGGATGAGCCTCTTAACCTGTTCAATAGACGTGGGTGGAGAGTGAACCGGGCAATAGTTTAGTCTATCTACTCCAATTGAAAAAAAAAAATAGAAAAAGAAAAGTGAAAAGATTGGAAAAGAGAAAGCCGGAAACCACATCCTAAACAGGGAACAAGGGATGAGCCTCTTAACCTGTTCAATAGACGTGGGTGGAGAGTGAACCGGGCAATAGTTTAGTCTATCTACTCCAATTGAAAAAAAAAATAATAAAAAGAAAAGTGAAAAGATTGGAAAAGAGAAAGCCGGAAACCACATCCTAAACATGGAACAAGGGATGAGCCTCTTAACCTGTTCAATAGACGTGGGTGGAGAGTGAACCGGGCAATAGTTTCGTCTATCTACTCCAATTGAAAAAAAAAATAAGAAAAAGAAAAGTGAAAAGATTGGAAAAGAGAAAGCCGGAAACCACATCCTAAACAGGGAACAAGGGATGAGCCTCTTAACCTGTTCAATAGACGTGGGTGGAGAGTGAACCGGTCAATAGTTTAGTCTATCTACTCCAATTGAAAAAAAAAATAATAAAAAGAAAAGTGAAAAAGATTGGAAAAGAGAAAGCCGGAAACCACATCCTAAACATGGAACAAGGGATGAGCCTCTTAACCTGTTCAATAGACGTGGGTGGAGAGTGAACCGGGCAATAGTTTAGTCTATCTACTCCAATTGAAAAAAAAAATAAGAAAAAGAAAAGTGAAAAGATTGGAAAAGAGAAAGCCGGAAACCACATTCTAAACAGGGAACAAGGGATGAGCCTCTTCACCTGTTCAATAGACGTGGGTGGAGAGTGAACCGGGCAATAGTTTAGTCTATCTACTCCAATTGAAAAAAAAATAAGAAAAAGAAAAGTGAAAAGATTGGAAAAGAGAAAGCCGAAAACCATATCCTAAACAGGGAACAAGGGATGAGCCTCTTAACCTGTTCAATAGACGTGGGTGGAATGTGAACCGGGCGATAGTTTAGTCTATCTACTCCAACTGGAAAAAATAAGAAAAAGAAAAGTGAAAAGATTTCGAAAAGAGAAAGCCGGAAACCACATCCTAAACATGGAACAAGGGATGAGCTTCTACACTTGTACAATAGAAGTGGGTGGAGTGTGAACCGGGCGATATTTTATATACTTTCTTATATCGTGACCTTTTTTCATTCGTTTTTCATTTATTTGTTTCTCACTTTTCATTTCATTCTCCACTTGCTATATCCTTCTTCTTCTTTTTTTCTTCCTTCTTACAGTTTTCTACTTTTCATTTCATTCTATTTTTTATTTCCTTTTTCTTAGTCTTCCTTCTTTATTACTGCAAACCCGTTTTTCTCTTTCTTTACTTTTGTCTATTCTCTCTCACTCTTATTCTATCATCCATTCCTTTTCCATGCAAACCTCTTTTTCTTTTTTTCGTTCCAAATCTAATTTTTTCTCTTTATCGTTCGTTATTTGATTTCCTCCATCACTTCCGGTTTTGTTTATCTTTCTTTCTCTGATCCTTTCTGTAATTTCTTTCTTTCTTTCTTTCTTTTGTCTCATTCCTTCTTCCCTTCCAACTTTTCTAAGAATTGATCTATCCGTTAATTGCAGTTTCTTCGTTCATCAATGATTGCACTCGTTTTATTTGCTTTGTAAATTCAAGGCAAATTTTGTCATCAAAATTCTTCCCTTCTTATATCTGGGTTGAGCCATTTGCAACGACTGTTATGTCAACCGCGTGCTAAGCCGTATCCTTGTGGTGGCCTTAAGGTCACGCAGTTCCCGGTATCTATCAATGAAAATGTCACTGATTTACGGCTGTTGGCCATTCCAGATTCAAGAAAATAAAAGATTGCTTATATTATAGTAAGCGGAATATATCTCCTTCTACCGAGCGCCTATAGCTCAGAGGTAGAATCACCAACTGACGCCAATTCAGTCGGGTTTCAATCTTGGGTTAAAAGCAATCGGATGTCTAACCGTAGTGATGAGCTGTGATACAGCAAAATAGATCTGTTTGCGGATGAATCTATCTATCTATCTATCTATCTATCTATCTATCTATCTATCTATCTATATATATATATATATATATATATATATATATATAATATTAATAATTATATTAATAATTACTGTATATTCGTCTCGAAAAAACCCACCGAGTATAAACGCGGAGGGGAAAAATGGAAATAAAAAAGAAACAACCTAAGCACCTGAACATACGTCAAAGTACTCGTTTGAAAAAAAAAACCTCAGACCAGGACCCTAACACAAAAGCGCTCAATACAACAGTAGAGCAAACAAGTAAGAATAAATCTAACCTAGAGCCAACAAACCCGTTGGCTCTTGGTTAGATTTATTCTTACCTGCATATATATATATATATATATATATATATATATATATATATATATATAAGAAGAATTCTAACTTTGTGAAGGGCTTTGCAACTTGATAATATCTGTGAAAAGCTTAAACACCTGGGAAGTGTTATAATTGAAGTCGGAAAGTGCGACACAGAGATCCGAAGGCGAATTGGCATGGCGAAGGAAGCATTCCAGAAATTTAGTAAAGTATTAAGAAACAGCACAATTTCGCAAGAAACAAAGAAGAAAGTACTGGATCACTATGTGATGTCTGTTCTTCAATATGGCAGTGAATGCTGGGTAATATCATCAAAGACGAAGCAAAAACTTGAAGCAACTGAAATGTGGTTCTACAGAAAGATGCTGCGAATATCATGGATCGATCATGTGAGCAATGATGATGTTTTGGAAAGGGTGGAAATGAATAGGAAATTCATACTGAGCATCAGGAAGAGACAGGTGAAGTTCCTGGGACGTGCAATGAGGAAGGAGGGCTTGGAGAACCTGATACTAACAGGCCAGATAGAAGGAAAAAGAGACAGGAGAAAGCAGCGGGTAACATATTTGATGGACCTAACCAGGTGGATGATAGAACGAGGGTTGTATCGTGTAACAGGAAAAGGCCTGCTCAGAGCCACCAGGGATAGGGCGACGTAGAAAGCCATGATCTCCTACGTCTTAAAGGAACAGGGCACATAGAAGAAGAAGAATATCTGTGATCATGTTTCTATTATTATTATTTTTTTTTTGTTTTAATGGAAAATGTCATAAAGACATTTCTGACCTTAGGTCGCTGGTTGGAACCCGGAAAGAAATGTGTACACAACAGAAATTAAAGGAAGAAATAACGATGATAATAATAATAAAATCAATCCTAACATAAAGATGCAAAGACATTCAGGATGCGCTAGAAATCTCAATGGATGGGGAACCGCAAACTCTTTGTACAGAGAGTACAAGCGATATGGTTTGATTGGTAAGAGATTTCCTTGCAATAAATGTCGTAAATTTAGCTTCAATCTGAACAAGAAATCGTATGAATATAAGCCATAGGCGGTAGTAGAAAATGACAGTGGCAATATATCGAATTTCTCGGTTAGACAAATCATGCCAATCATATACGAAAACCCGATGTTATTGCGTGAGGTAAGGAAAGTATTAAGTGTCGGATTCTTGGTTTTCTTATTTCAGGTCCTATCGCAGTAGATATCAATTTAAGCGGATTCAAAAAAAAATCGCGGTATTTATAAGAATTGGTATAATATATTGACTATTATATACAGCAATGCCCAAGACAACAGTCGCCATTGTGTGATGTCAATGATTCTTGGAAGAATCTACGATTCACTTGACACTTCATGTGTCTGCCAAGTAACTTCGATTCTTGAAAATATCCACTCCATCCCCATCATACCAATATTCTCATCCTTCTATTACCTTCCTCCTGACACCCCCTATAACCTACCCCTATTTCTCATAACTTCCCCTGCGCAACAATGGCAGTAAAACTGCCTTGCTTTGGTAAAATGAGCATTCATCTTAGGTAACACGGTAAAATGAACTTAAGCAAAGGTAACTCAGTATCATTAACTTAACCGCTGGTAACCGGGTAACACGAAATTAAGCGCAGGTAACCCAGTATCATGATCTTAATCGCAGGTAACCCTGTTAGATGAACTCAAGTGCAAGTAATCTGGCAACATGAACTTAAGGCCAGATAACCAAGTATCATGAACTTAAGCTCAGGTAACCCGGTATCATGAACAGAAGCGATATATAGTTTTTTAATATAAATTATTACTTAAGAACGTTTGAAAACTACTAACTAGAACATATTGTACATTTTGTTTCGATATAGAAAGAACAATGTCTCATTGAATACTGCTGCAATGTGTGGTTGTGTGCGCCTTGCTATCCACCTGCGTGTCTTTGACAAAATCCAACGGAGAAACTGTAATATGATAAATCCCGACTTAGCAGCTCAGATACAGTCACTTTCTCACCGGCGCAATGAGGCTTCCCTGTGTCTCTTCTACAAATATTTTCTCCGATTAATTTAGCTATCTGGTGCCCCCTAGTATTAGTTTACTCAAGCCAAAAGATTAGCATCTATGTCCCATCCTTTTAAAATGTAAACGCAAATTCTTCTCCGTCAGCTTTTTTCTCGCACTTTCCGCCTGTGGAATTCCCTTCCGTTTACATGCTTCCCAGACTGCTACAATCTCCAAGAATTTAAATGTAAAGTCAATAGTCATCTCCTATCTCGTTGACTTGCATCCTGTCTCCCACGCCCCTTTCTACGTCCATTTCTCTCTCAGTATACTCGTCCTTCTCTTACCCACTTCCTGATACCCCTGTAACCTGTCACTCGACCTCATAACTTTCTTCCTATGTACCTCCCTGCTCATCAGTGGCAGTAGACTCTCTTGCTTGGGGACATATGATTATGAAAAAAATTTAACAATGATGCTAATAAATGTTTAATTACAATAAGAACAGCAATTCCTTGCAAATGCCCCTTTTTTCGGTGCGTCTATAGCGTACAGGAATTTATCCGTCTGATAACAGATCAGTCGGATTTCAATCCCGACTTGAGACGAGAGTTTAATCTAGCTTCACTGACGAGTTGGGAGACAGCGAAACAGGCTTGTATGCAGATGGTTCTATATATGCCTGATGTTAGCTAAATATTAGATTTAATTTTGTGCAGAGAATTTCAATGTTAGCGGAACATGGCTATGATAATTTATAACCGATCTTAACAGAAACTATGTTTGCTGACGATATTTCAAATTTGAGCGATATTTTAGGTATATTTATTGAGTAGAAATATTCTTTCTCGAAAATTGTTCTCATTACTACAAAAGCCAGTATTAGCAAAATCTATGTGTATCGACTCTCATTATCTTCGCTATTATCATTTTTATGAGTCTTGATGGGTTGATTATTCTTTTCCTTGGAAATGCTATGGCCATCAGTGATACTTTCAATATTGTCATCAGCCTCTTATTCGTTTTGCTTTCAACGGCTCCACCTGTTTCTCCATTTAGCTTTTGAAATCATCATTAAATTTAGCCATCTTGCTCTTGGATATAAATGGTTCCATTCTTTTAATGCCATTAATGTAAGCCATAATAATTCCGGAATACTTTTCTCCATAATGGAAGCTTCTATCCCTGGCGTAATGAACCGCTTCCTCTGATGGTTCGTTTCGCAGAATCCCCAAGAATGCAAAGAAATATCAGGTATCGAATCTGATATTAAATTCAAATGCTGTGGGTAAGTACACGTTCTTCTCATTAATAAAGACAGTCTGTAGAAAATAAAATTTTCTCCGTCTATTTGAAACTGTTCAACGATATATTGGCTCTATTAGTTGATTTCAATCAAGTTCTCGGCGGCGAATATCTCTTGTAAGTCATTGATCAGTGATTTTGCTGCCGATATTTGCACTGACGAGCACGAACAAAAGAACAACTTTATAATGATGATGCTCGTGTAAGGCTGATGTTCATAAGCGCTCATCAATATATGTTTGATTCATAAATTTTCGCTTATGGGAACCAGTCGATATGTGATTTTTAAACATAACTCAGTTATTGCTAAGGCCGAATTTATGGAGCAGATGTAGGGGCCTCAGTGATGCTTGTCAAATCGGCATTTTGTCAAACACAACCAAAGTCCCCACAATTTAAAATATCAGAAGGTTTAAGGTTTTATCAAATTTATAGAGATACATAATTCTTTATACATAGAGGTAAAACATTTTAATAATGAGAAAATTGTAAGAAAAATACAATATTCATAGAGAAAATGCATGCAGTTAATTGTTCAATGAGAAATATAAGTATTTAAAATCTCCCACAGAAATTAAGAGTAAATGGTTGATAGTAGTAAGTAGCTAAGTGTCTCGGATCCTATACTGATAGTTTCAGAATGGGAAGTCTTATGTTACTTTGCCCTTTTTTGGTAGGTTGGCGACAGGGTAAGAAAGAATGTGAAACAAATAAAAAATGTACTTATCGCAAACAGTTGGAGTGTCCTGTTGTTGTTGTTGTTGTTGTTGTTGTTGTTGTTGTTGTTGTTGTTGTTGTTGTTGTTGTTGTTGTTGTTTGGAGACGTGGATTGAAATTGAGGAAAGGAAAATTGGAAGAAGGGTTAGAATGAATGTATGTCGGCGTGACGTAACCGAGCCAGCTTGAAATATCTTCCTTACATTGTGGCGAGATTCTATCAAATACTGCTTCCATTCTGACAACGTTTGACCGGTCAAGGAACGTCCTTCAGTAGTGAATCTCGTCATGTGACTGGATCAGAAACACATACCAAACATTATAGGTTTTATGAAAAATTAACTGGCGTCATAGATCAATTTTTTATTTCCTATCCAATCAGGATCTTATATTTTAGTTTTCACACTGACTTGTGAAATTTGCCTCGGTTTTGGTTTTTCCCAAAAAGGTTTAGTTGTTTGGATCTGATTTTGGGGGTGTGCAATTTTACTTTGTGTGTTTCAGTTAACTGTTGGCTGATATATGATTTGTATCCTACACAGCCAAGTAAAGTTGCACTTGATCTAGTGTAGACAAGACTGCTAACCAATATAGCAAGTCGAAGTGTCCAAAACAATTTTCTAAACGTAGCTTTGATATGGCTCAAGGCCGAATGTATGGAGTAGCCGAGAATACTTGAACAATCTCTTCAGTTATAATTGATCTAGCAAGACAAGATTGCTAACCACTATACCACGTCGAAGTGAACAAAAAGTTTTTCTAAACATAGGTCAAATATGGCACAAGGGCAAAAATATGAAGCAGCCAAAGAAAGATCGAATTCAATATAAGGTAGTAAATGATCTAGTGAGACAAGAGTTAACGACTATAAGAGGTGGAAGTCATCAAATAGATTTTTGAAATGTAGCTCAAGCCGGAAGTACATTTTTCTTTTACTAGAAACAAAGAAGAGAGTACTGGATTGCTATGTGGTGTCAGTTCTTCAATATGGCAGTTAATGTTGGACAATATCAACAAAGATGAAGGAAAACAAAGAAGAGAGTACTGGATTGCTATGTGATGTCAGTTCTTTAATATGGCAATGAATGTTGGACAATATCATCAAAGATGAAAGAAAACAAAGAAGAGAGTACTGGATTGCTATGTGGTGTCAGTTCTTCAATATGAGATTGAATGTTGGACAATATCAACAAAGATAAACGGAAAACTTGAAGCAGCTGAACTGTGGTTCTAGAGAAGGATGCTGCGGATATCGTAGACCGAGCATGTGAGCAATGACGAGGTTTTGGAAATGATGGAAACGAAAAGAAAATTAATATTGAGAATAAGGAAGTTCCTTGGACATGCAATGAGGAAGGAGGGCTTGGAGAACCTGATACTAACAGGCCAGAAAGAGGGAAAAAGAGACAGAGGAAAGCAGCGGATAATATATTTAAAGGGCCTGAGCAGGTGGATAACAGAACGGGGGCTGAGAGACGTTACAGGAGCCACCAGGGATAGGGAAACGTGGAAGACCATGATAGCCTACGTCCTGAATGGACAAGGTACAGAAAAAAAAGAAGAATATTCTTCTTCTTCTTCGACTATCTGAATGAGCAATCGGATTTCAATATCACCTGTGCCGTCCTCTATTAAAATATTTCCAAAGCATTAAATCTGTGTACTTTTTATTATTTTGGTACCTCCAAATTGTAATTCACATTTTGGGGTCATCCCTTTGCCAACAACGGCGCACTTTGTCTTTTGTAGTTGATATTTAATCCTTTCATCTCATTCTCAATCGCTACTTTCTGTAGGTGTTTTTAATTGTGCCTTTGTGTAAATTAGATTTTTGTCGTTGTCAAGGCATTGAGCATATTACTGAGTATATTTACATTTTTGCGTATTTGAGCTCAACCTAAAAATGTTTTATTTCCAAAGTTTCATATTTTCACATGTATTAATTTCTTTTTTGTTGACATGGCTTTCTCAAACAGGTTTAATATGTTTAAAGCAGATTATCTTTTTTTTTTTTTTCTATTTTTATAATCATATCGCCCCAAGCAAGGTATTTTACTGCCACCGTTCTGCAAGGGTGTTACATAAGAGGAAAGTTATGAAAAAGAGTGACAGGTTATAGGGGGTGTCCAGAAGTGGGCAAACAAAGGATGAGAATACCGATGAGAGTGGAGTGGACGGAGACAAGAGCATGAGAGAGGATGCAGGTTAGTGAGATAGGAGATGATTATTGACTTTACATTTAAATTCTTAGAGATTGAAGCTGTCAGGGAAGACAGTAAATGGAAGGGAATTTCACAGGCGGGAAGTGCGAGAAAAGAAGCTGTTGGAGTAGAATTTGCTTTTAATTTTATTGGTTTCACAGTAAAAGGGTGGGACCTAGTTGCTAATCTTGTGGCCCAAGTAAATTTATATATAGTGGGCACTAGTGAGCTTAGTTCATCGGAGTAGAAGCCGTGAAAATATTTGTAGAAGAGACACAGGGAAGCTAGATTGCGCCGGTGAGAAAGTGACTTTATCTGAGTTGCCAAGTCGGGATATATTACATTATAGATTTTCCGTTGGATCTTGGCAAGAATACCTAAGTGGATAGCAGGAGCACCCGACCAGATATGGCAGCAGTATTAAATGCACGGGCGGATGGTAGATTTATATATGTGCCGGATTGTTTTAGGCGGAAAAAACTTCCTGGCCCTGCACAGTGAACCGACTTTCTCAACAGTGGATTTAGCTATGGATATATCTGAAACTGAATCTCCTTACATTACTTTTTTCCCAAATTAATTTGAGCGATAATTTTAAGCTTTTTTAAAAATTAATCACTCCTGTAATACGCATTTTACATTCTCTAGCGAATTATTTTGGGTCCTCATTAAAAGTCATTTATCCGTTTTCTTTTTGAAATGTGATTTTTTTAACAATTCTGGTTAGGTTTTACATTATTTCAAACTAGCAGTATGGCGCGGCGTTGCTCGGGTGTAATGAAAACTTTAAAATCAATCCATGGTTCTGGAGCTCAGACTCAGCCTAAAGAATATTTGTGTGAAGTTTGGTGAGAATCGGATAAAAATTATGGATTTGTATAAAAGGACATACAGAGAGAAACAGACACACACACAAACAAACATCTTGCCTTTTATATATATATATATATATATATATATAATCGATTTTCTGCACTATTGTAACAACTGCAACCTTGAAACTTCTGAATATCGTTTTTTATATCTTTGTCTATGAGTGCATCAAATTTGATTAAAATCGGACCACTCCTTCTATAACCCGATTTTTTCGATTATCGATTTTCGATATTTATCGGGGGTACCTCGACACAAAACCTAGCTAAGAACACTCGCAGACGCTTATAGTACAACTGTGCAAATTTTCCAGAAAATCGGTTCAGCCGTTTCGGAATCTATAGGTAACGGACACACACATACAGACACACACACACACAGAGACTAAGTTCCATTTATAAATAAGTTTAGATAGTTAGCATAGGTGTTTTATTTATTTTACTTAAATCAAGTATTTTCTAACCGATGTAGACTCTAATAAAATGGCGGCAAACGATCACATGTCAATTTTCAATGAAATATCTACTTGACGAGAGCGATGACGTCAAATTATCGCCAGACAGAGAAAAATATTTCAAGTATTAATTGGATTGTTTTGTTTATGAGAGGAAGGAAAAATTATATGATTTATATCTTCTTCTTTTTTATATTGGCTTACTTATTGTTTCTTATCAGTCTCCGATATTTTTGAATATAAAACATCGTTAAACATTATTTAAGCTGAACTGTCGAAAATTATTAGACAACATTTGGAGAAAAAAGACTTCAGTGTGTAATGATTCAGTCTGTAATGATTTCTACCCTTAGTGGGCAAATTATCTCCTTTAATCTATCTTGAACACTTATAAGTTTATGATTTCTCGATGAATCCCACAGTAGGTTGCCGTTACGTCCTGAAGTAGATTGGTTGCTAGCCAAGGCTATAGAACCGAAACAGTCCTATTATTTCACCTATAACTGAAGGGAAGAGACGAATTAAGACTTTTCCCAAAGATATTTCTATGTAAGTGAATGCAAGGAATTCAACAGGAATTCGAACTCGGCACCCCAATTTCTCGTTACAAGGCGGTAAACACTGCAATACAATACACATCAAAGTAAAATATAGTAAAGTAAAAAAAATTCAAATAATAAATTTTAAAAGGAAAAAACTATTACCAGCAATACATATGACTCTCTATAAAAACCACTTTACAAAAATACGTCATAGAAAGCAGAGGACTGAACTTATTTCCTACGAAGAATTATTTTTTACTAGGGGAAGCAGTGGAATTTCCACGGTAAAATGATTATGAAAATATGTGGAAAAAATTTTACTTTATCATACTACAAATGATAGTAACGTCTTCGAACCTAAGGTATTGGATACTAAAATAACGATAACACAGAGTGTAATTTTGTTAAAATATCTATAAAAGTAATGTCCATAGAAGCTACTTTACTGTAATCTTATATTACTAGCGGAACCTGTGGCATTTCCACGGAAGGATAATTATGATTTCCTGAAAAAAATGTTTCTCTGTCATCCTACAAATGATAGTAACGTCTTCAAACATAAACGTATTGGCTAATAAAATAACGATAACACAGAGTGTAATTTTAATTAAAAATATCTATAAAAGTAATGTCCATAGAAACTACATTACTGTAATCTTATATTATATTAAGCGGGCAATGCACAGACCATAACCAAAATACTGTACGCTATTTTGGGAGAGATTTTGAAAGAGAAAATTCTATTTTTTATTACTGAAAAATCATGGCTCGTGTGTCCATTGTAAACAGAAAGTAATGACGAAGGGTGTAGATGCCAGAAATTTCTTTATGACGTCGCGGGATACGAAAACAAACCTACCTTTTTTACTCTATTGAACAGTACACACACATATACACACACACACACAATTACTGATAGAATCATCAGCTTAAGCAACTACTGAAACGGTAATGCTAAAGGCTCTTTTCTCTTACTCTCTCACTCTTTACTATCCTTCTGTTTGGCAAAGGTGAGGGAAAGGCTGAGGAGAGTAGCATTTATAGATTATAAAAAGATAGAGGGGAAGGAAAAGCTTGTGTAGAGAGTAAGTGTGTTATCTTTCTTCAGTAGCGTAACGGACGGACGAACTAAGTAACTAACTAAGGAAGGAACAAGCAGAATTATTATATGATTCTGTTCGGCAAAGATGAGGGAAAGGCTGAGGAGAGTAGCGTTTATAGATTAGAAGAAGATAGAGGGGAAGGAAAAGCTCGCGTAGAGAGTAAGTGTGTTATCTTTCTTCAGTAGCGTAACGGACGGACGAACTAAGTAACTAACTAAGGAAAGGAACAAGCAGAATTATTATGTGATTCTGTTCGGCAAAGGTGAGGGAAAGGCTGAGGAGAGTAACGTTTATAGATAAGAAAAAGATAGAGGGGAACCAAAAGCTCGTGTAGAGAGTAAGTGTGTTATCTTTCTTCAGTGGCGTAACGGACGGAGGAACTAAGTAACTAACTAAGGAAGGAACAAGCAGAATTATTATATGATTCTGTTCGGCAAAGGTGAGGGAAAGGCTGAGGAGAGTAGCGTTTATAGATTAGAAAAAGATAGAAGGAAGGAAAAGCTCGCGTAGAGAGTAAGTGTGTTATCTTTCTTCAGTGGCGTAACGGACGGAGGAACTAAGTAACTAAGGAAGGAACAAGCAGAATTATTATATGATTCCATTTTCACAAAGGTGAGGGAAAGGCTGAGGAGAGTAGCGTTTATAGATTAGAAAAAGATAGAGGGAAGGAAAAGCTCGTGTAGAGAGTAAGTGTGTTATCTTTATCCAGTGGCGTAACGAACGGAGGGAATAAATAACTAAGTAAGAAAGTAACTAATTAAATAAGGAAGGAACAAACAGAATTATTTATACAAATTCTGTTCATTCTATTCATACAAAACTATTGCAACTATTTTTCGGCATTAAAGAACCCACTGAGGATAATATGCCGTAAAAAAACATCAAAGCAAACTAAAGTGACTCTTTCATTAGTCTTTTCTCGCGACTCTCGCCTAGAGAAATATTTTCTGTTTAGTAGCTTCCCTGATAAATAAACTTTTCAAAAATCTAAATGCAACGTCAATCGCTATCTTCTGTCTTCTTGAATCAAATTCATCATTTTTCTTCCCTCTATCCTCTCTCTACTCATTGTCTTTTACCCCTACCGACCAGTTCTATTGCAACCTTCCTTGGGATGAAATAATTGTAACACACACACACACACACACACACACACACACACACACACACACACACATATATATATATATATATTAATCATTTCACCCCGAGCAAGGCGGAAACGTCACTGATGTGCAGGGGGCTACATAAATGTAAAAAGATTAATTAGAAAAGAGTGAGGAGTACAAGCTAGTTAGAAAGGAACAATAGAAAGCTGAGAAAGCAGGTGCGATGACAGATACATAGGTGGAGAGAAAGGGAATGTTATACAGGGGAGGGGAAAGAGCTAGAGGCCAGTGGTTTGTAGATGAGTATGAACTTTGCATTTAAATTTCTGGAGGTTGTAGCCGTCAGGAAAGCAAGAATACGGGAGCGAGTTCCACAGGCGGGATGTGCGAGAGAGGAAGCTGCAGGAGTAGAATTGTCGTCTGCATTTGGCTAACCTGACTGTGAATGGGTGGGACCCAGTTGCCAGTCTGGTTGCATGGGTAAACACCTGTTGAGGAGGCATCAGTGACTTAAGCTCATGAAAAATTAAGGCAGGCACGTTATTTCATAGTAAATCGGAAATGTGACCTATTTCACGCGAACCATCATCAGCTTTCGTCTTTATTTTACAAAGGATTTTACACGAATCTAAAATATTTTGTAAAGTAAAGACGGAAGTTGATGATGGTTCGCCTGAAATAGGCCACACTACCGATTTACCATGAAATAACGTGTCTGCCTAAATTTTTCCTATATTTGCTCTATATGTATTTATATACATATATATATATTGAGCTCCCTTAGAGAGATATCCTACCACTGCATAGACAGGATACTCCTTTGGATTCTTCTAAACCCACATTACATGCTGATATATATATATATATATATGCTAGCAGTATAGCCCGGCCCCGTCGTTGCTCGGGTGTAATGAAAGCTTTAAAACTAATCCATGGTCCTGAAGTTCAGACTCTTTGGATGTTGGCAGAAAAGACTAAAAAGCAAGAGTTGTTGCCAGGTAAATTGAAATCGTAGATTGAAAGAAAAATGAATGGATGTAAGTCAAATCTTGATTTCCTGGTATCGATATCAAATAAGCTTTTTTCGTCGTAAACTGAATTTTGAAGGCTAAATAAGTCCTCTAATTAAATCTTGCACATATACAAATCAACCATCCGACCGTGCATGCAATACTACTGCCATATATGGTCAGGCGCATCCGCTGTTCATCTCAGTGTTCTCGACAGGCTCCAAAGGAGAATCAGCAATGTGATAGGTACCGACTTGGCAGCACGACTCCATCCCACTTTCTCACTCACCGGATGTGGCTTTCCTCTGTCTGTTTTATAAATATTTTCATGGCTTCTACTCCGACGAACTTAAGTTAATGGTGCCCCTGCCACATGAGTTTACTCATGAAACCAGACTGGCAACTGGGTTCCACCCATTCAAAGTTAAATCAACAAAACGCAGCCGACAATTCTACTCCATCAGTTACCTTTCTCTCAATTCTCACTCGCTTCCATATGCTTGATTTCCTAACGTCTACAACCTCCAGGAATTTAAGTTGTCATTACCAATCTCTTATACACTTGTCTACATCACCCTGCATATCTTTTCCTTTCTCTCTACCTTTGCAACTGCCATCACACTTGTGTTCCCATCCTTCTCTTGCGCCTTTCTCTGAAAAAACCCTGTAATTGGTTCCTCATTCTCTTTACCATACTCCTATCTAAACTTTTTCTCTTATGTGTTGACATAAAACTTTGCTAACAGTTACCAAAAATAGCAAACGCAGTTCGTAAATTTGGAATTCGGTTCTATGATGTCACACTGTGTGAGAGCTCGAAATGTTAACAGAACCATATATTTAAATGCAATGTCATGTGCTATGACCGGATTTAAACGTGATTTTAACACAAGATAAAATCGTCTTTGATGGTGGATGTTTTTATGTTTACGTCCATGTAACCTCTCTGAAGATGGCTCATGTGAGCCGAAACTTAAAACCGAAAAATTATCCAGATGTTGGAGAATTTTTGTCTTTATTTTCACCTGAATTTAAAGCCAAAATACCGTGTTTAGAACGGCTCATGATTAAACATAACAGACATTCACTGTCTCTTATATATATATATATATATATATATATATATATGATTAATGCTACAAGAGTCTAAGAAATATACTTACCTAAAAGTTGAAGAACAAAAAAAAGCATGGTTTTATTAATAAGAAATAAGACAGTTTGCTACGTGCCAGAAATGATAGATTATTCTCTGCAGGAATATATAGGGAGTCCCCCACCAAAAAATGATATCATTTATAATGTGAATATCTGAGTAACTGCATGTCCAAGGAAAACAAAATTAAGTAGCCATCATCTTCAACAGTGAACTATTTATTTATATAAAAATATGGTATTTATTTAAGGAAGATCTCATCTCTGGGTTTGGGCAGAAACTTTTCTCATCAGAATCATTCTTGCACATTTATAAATTTACCGATAGTCCGTACAATGAATATTGTTCTCATATCTGGTATGCTTCTCCGGCTATTTGTCTCGGTGTTCTTAAGAAAATCCAGAGAAGGATCTGCAATGTAATCAGTCCTGACCTGGCAGCTCGTCTTCAGTCACTTTCTCACTGACTTGACGTGGCTTCCCTCTGTCTTTTCTAAAACTATTTTTATGGCAACTGTTTTGACGTTTTTTTCCCTGGTACCTCGACGACAGAAATTAGGAAATTGGCTTCTAGTTCTGACCATTTTGCCATTAAAATAGTTATGTCTAACCAACATTTCTACTTCCACTTGAACAGTTTCATCCCCGTCTATGGAACTTCCTTTTCGTTTAACAGCTTCCCTTATAGTAAAAATATCCGAAAATTTATGTAGTTCATCATTTGTTCTTTTCTTCAATATCTTCTGTATCCAGTATTTTCTATCATTATAAACCAATGCGCACTGGTCTCAGTCCTTCCTTGCTTGGAGTAAAATGATTATGCATTGGTAGGTATTATAAGTCATTTAGTATAATAAAAGAAGGTAAAGAAGCTGCTGGGTATTACCTATATATTATTCATTAATATTTCGAGATCAGTAGGTATTTGAAGGCTATCACAATGCGTTTAGTATAATAAAGGAAGGTAAAGAAGCTGCTGGGTATTACCTATATATTATTCATTAATATTTCGAGATCAGTAGGTATTTGAAGGCTATCACAATGCGTTTAGTATAATAAAGGAAGGTAAAGAAGCTGCTGGGTATTACCTATATATTATTCATTAATATTTCGAGATCAGTAGGTATTTGAAGGCTATCACAATGCGTTTAGTATAATAAAGGAAGGTAAAGAAGCTGCTGGGTATTACCTATATATTATTCATTAATATTTCGAGATCGGTATCTCATTTTCAGAATGATAGGAGAGCTTGCTTTTAAGTTGTCTATTGCTGGACGGCGCCTTTAAACGAATGGTTCTATTTCGCTGCTTCTGCTGTCGTTAATTGTAAATGTGTGTGTGTGTGTGTGTGTGTGTGTGTGTGTGTGTGTGTGTGCGTGCGTGTGTGTATGCGTGTGTGTGTGTGTACTTGTAAGTGGTTAGTTCATGTATGTGTGTTTGTGTGTTTATGGTTTATATATGTGTGCTGAGTAGTAGGATATGCCTTTTTTGCCTCTTTTTAAAGTGATAGCAGGCGCCGTTTTACGATTTGATGGTATATCTGCCTGCTTTAATTTATGTTTCAACATGTCAGCAGGTTTTGGCATTTTCGGATCTCCTCCAGAATGGTGGTAGGGACCGTTTTATGACGTGATGTTATGTCTATCTGCTTTAATTTGAGGCGTGTTTATTACTATATTTTTTTCCTCCTCCAGTATTCGTTATCGTCTGATCTCCTCTGTGTGTGTGTGTGTGTGTGTGTGTGTATGCGTGTGTGTGTTAAGTGTGTGGGTTTATGTGCGTATACTCTTGTATTTTTTCTTCTGTGATCATTTTATATATATACATATAACTTTATATCTTCTCCTTGTATCATGTGCGTATATATATATATATATATATATATATGTGTGTGTGTGTGTGTGTGTGTGTGTGTTCCGGTGTATAGCGTGTTGGGGTGTGTGTGTAATTATTTATGCGTTTGTGTTTGTAAGCGTGTGTAATTATTCCGGGGGATACTATTTTAGAGTTTGGGATTTGTGTGTGCGCGTATGTAAGTGTGTATATATATATATATATACTTTTTTGTGCGTGTTCTTTCTTATAGTATGGTATATATGTTGCTATTGGTCAGGTGTTTATAGGTTTGTATTTGTGTGCGTTAGTCTACCCATACATGTTTTATGCACAATGCTTCAAGCAAATTACAAAACTCTCCTAAGTTGATTATAATTAAATATGATGATATATTACATATATAATATAACTCGCATCAGAGCCCGGCGTTGCCCGTGCAACTCAGAACATTTTAATAGTAGGAGAAGATGCCAATGAGAGGAGTAGATGGAAATCATTTATTGAAAGTTGGAAAGGAGAGCTGAGGCTGTTAGTAACCATTTACAGCATTAAGAAGACATTGAATGCATGTTGCTGTAGTATTCAAACGGAGTATAAAGTGTAGTTCTAGTGCCGGTCATACTTTTGTTTCCTTCTACGTAGCGTGCGGTTTCTTTGATCCAGAAATGAATAGAAAACATTTGCAGGAAGTGGAGCTACGTATAAATAAGGTAGAAGTTCACCTGTTTTAAATGTAAATAGTCAAACTGAACCCAGTTTAGCAATATCAGTTTTTTAGATGTTTTACGGAGCAAATGTAAACAATCGACTCCATTGGCCAAAAAAGGTGCGAAAGGGAAAATAGCTGAACTTCAAACTCAAAATTATGTGTCAACCTGGCTTCTCTGTAAAAATGTGTCCCTAGAAAGTTTGAATGGCGTAGCTTAAAGAATGTAGACGTGCAAAGGGAATAGTCACACACAGACTCACAGAATGCCTTGCATCATAGACCAGCGTGGCCAGTGCAACTCAGAACATTTTAGTAGTAAAAGAAGATGCCAATTTTTATTTTTCATATTTTGTTTTTGTTTGAAAAAACAGTTTTTTTTAAATATGTCTTTTGTTTCAAAAGTACTGGGAAAAATATTCACATTTTTTGTTTACTAAATTAATTTTTAAAACGTCGGAATAAAATTAAATATAAAGGATTATTTTGTTTTTGTTTTTTATAATAAAAGAGTGTATGAGTATCGTTTGACACGTGTGATTAGAATTCTGTGACGTTATTTAGCAACCACCTTAGATCTTAGATGTTTTACGGAGTAAATGTAAACAATCGGCTCCATTCGCCAAAAAGTGCGAAAGGGAAAATTGCTGAACTAAAACTCAAAAAGTATGTGTCGACTTGGCTTCCCTGTAGATATGTGTCCCTAGAAAGTTTGAATGGCGTAGCTTAAAAATGTAGGCGTGCATAGGGAACAGTCACACACAAACTCACAGATTGCCTTTTATATACATAGATAAATAATATATCCTATATGATAAATCAAATCACACGTGTCAAACGTGACTAATTTGTTTTCTTAAAAATAAAAAATGAGCCATATATTTAATTTTTATTCCGACGTTTTAAAAATTCATTTGGTCAACAAAAAATATGAATATTTTCCCCGTAATTTTGAAACAAAAGAAATAGTTTTCAAGAAAAGTTTTTTTTCATACAAAAAACAAAATCTGTATCATAAAAAGTGGCATCTTCTACTACTAAAATGATTTGAGTTGCACGGGCAACGCCGGACTATGATGCTAGTATATTATATTTGAAACATTATATTTATAATATAAAAATATTTGTAATAATCTTATAATATTTTATTTAAAGTGATTTTATTCTATATAAATATTATATTATAATACTTATAATGCCAAGAAAATATACTCCTGCAAAATTTTCCTAGTAATATAATATTATTTTATATAATTATTATAATTGTCCTAATATTATAACAATATTTATATTATAATAATATGTTATGTAGTAGTTGGCCTCCGTCGGTCAGGGTTGACCATGGTTAGCATCCTAGTTGTCTGCTTGGCTGGAGCATCAGTGTCTGTGTTTGTAGAAATCGATGCGGGAGTAACAGTTTTTGTTGCAGAGGCTGCATTTAAATTTTGTTTCTGGTCTGTCGGAGCTGTCATTCTGCTTCCTGCGAACCCACCTCTCGATGGCGACTTGTGTCAGTTGCTTCTTCTGTGATTTGTATTGTTCGGCCAGGTTTCCTATGTTTCCTCTATATTTAGACCGGTTGACTGCTACGCTCTCCCATGACACCGTACTGATGCCCACAGTTCTCATATTGCGTTTTATAATGTCACGATACCGCAGCTAAGTCCTCCCAGGTGGGTCTTCTCTCAGAGGCCAGCTCTCCCTACAGCAATATATATATATGGTTAAATAAAATAAAGACAAGAGGAAAACTGTATTTTAAATCACCTACGCGTTTCGTCCGTGATGGACTTTTTCAAGGCAGAAAAGTTCATCACGGACAAAACGCGTAGGCGATTTAAAATACAGTTTTCCTCTTGTCTTTATTTTATTTAACCATACTGTCCATAATCTCGGATTAAAACTGAGTATATATATATATATATATAAACGATTTATTACGCGACCTGGGTTTCTACCATGAGTGGTGTATTCAGGCCATTTGCACTGATTTTTTTTAGAACGCTCACGTACCAGTGTTTTTTTTTTCTGAATGCTTACATGGAAATTTTGAACGCGCAATTTTCAAAATTACAATAAATTATAACGTTGTATAAACCTAAGAGGCATTTTTTGGTATGATTACACATAGTCATAATGTCTGCTCTTATTTGCTTTACTTAAACAGTGATCGGATATCATTTATGAGAGCTTTTACTCGTTTTATATTGTCGGTATAAACACTATCAAAGGAGTAATTATTTGTATCCTCAGCACAAATACTTCATTACACGATTTGTCGGTAATTATTGGATTAAGCGAAATATTTGTCAAGCGATAACGTAATATACTGGAATCCTGTTGAACGTTTTCAAGATATTTGGAATTAATATCAGTCATACAAATGCGAATCAATATTAGTTACTATTTCAACCACGTCACCGACTGACTAAACATCGTGAATTAGTCACCGTATTTCCGGACGTGTCGTGATCACTGACACTGAAAGGTATTTAAGAATATACAAGGTAACCAAAAATGTTCTGTCCTTTTTTTGGTTAGTCTTTGAATCTAGTTGAAATATATATAATATGAGTATAGCAATTGTTTTCAAATTCGAACAGCCGGAAGTAGAAACACCAGACGTTATAAAAAAAAACACACCATGCCCGGCCATCAATTATAAGCCGGACATCTGTGAGAAGGATGGAAGTGTCGGGGCTGTTTGCTTTACGACTTCATAGTGGGCTTATCAGCAACTGCATCAAGTCGTCGCATATGTCAAGCGTTTGTGGATAGTGCTGTGGATGAACGTACTGCAAAGCGTTGATTTCGAAAATTCAAGTCGGGAGATTTGTTTCTCCATGTTGAGCCTCGCAGTGGACGACCACAGGTCTTGAATGATGGAGTCCTGAAGGCGGCAATTGAGGAGGACAGTAGTCTAACGTGTGGTGAACTTGCAAGACAGTTCAACGTTTAGATGAAACAGTTAGACTTCACCTGCACAACCTAGGTAAGACGTACAAACTGAGCAAGTTGGTTTCCGCAAACGCTGTTGGTGATCCACACGGCAAAATGAGTGGCAGCCTGCGTATCGCTGCTTTCTCCACACCTTATTCAATCGATTTCTTACCGTGGGTTCTGTACGAAACTCCCAAGCGTTTCAGACATTGGTTGTCTCCTCAGGATTCAGTCCCTTACACCACAAGACCGCCTATGTATCTACACAATATTATGCTTTATGTCTGGTGGACAGGTCGTCAGGTGATTCATTATTAACTGCTGCCAACGGACCAAACGGTCAGTGGAGACCTATACTCGTAGCAATTGAAACGTGTGCAATAGTCATTGCACCAGAAGGAGCTAGAACTGATGAATCGCAAAGGTGTGCTTTTCCTCTAAGACAACGCCAAGCCGCATGTCGAGCGAGTGGTCAGGGATACCATACTTGACTTTGTGCCATCCACCTTATTAATCTGACCTTGCGCCATCCGATTACCACCTCTTCAACTCCCAGGATAATCATCTTCGTGCGAAATTATTAGCCAATGAAGCAGACTTACGCAAAGCCTTCACGGACTTCTTTGCGTCAAAACCCTCGAGTTTTACCGCAAGGACATTGGACAGCTGGAGACACGTTGGCCGAAGGTGCTCGATGTCGATAGCGATTACTTCGAAGACTAAATATAGGTTACGCATACGGAACTTTTTTGGTTACCTTGTAGAATAGCAAGAATGCTTGATCGTATAAGAACACATAACCATATTTCTTTGTTGCACCTTCTAGTAATACTGATGTTACTTAGTGAGTTTTCGTACTCTTTCATAATTGCAAGTCAATGAATGACACATATCTCTTCTTGTGCATAAATTTACTAGATCTTTAATAGTCCAGCTCACACATTATTATCAGTCTCTCTCCCACCGGCGCGACGTGGCTTCCCTGTGTCTCTTCTATAAATACTTTCACGGCTTCTGCTCCGATGAACTTAGATCACTAGTGCCCCCTAAATACGTATTTGCACGAGATACTAGATTAGCAACTAGATCCCATCGTTTTACAGTGAACCGATAAAATGCAGCCGTAACTTCTACTTCAACAGTTTCTTTCCTCGCACTTCCCGACTGTGGAATTCTCTTCCAAACGATTGCTTGCCCGACGGCTACAATCTCCAGGAGTTTAAATGTAAGGTCAATAGACACCTCCTAACACACTAACCTGCTCCCATTCTATCAAACACTCTTCCCATCTGCCCAACCCTCATCCTCGGTATACTTACTCATCTGTCACCTTCCTCCTGACATTCTATATCTAACCACTCCTTCTCTTTACCTTCCCCTATGTAGCCCCATGCGCAATAGTGGCAGTGGAATGCCTTGCTTGGGGTGAGATGATTAAAAAAAAAAAGTTTGAACTTAATAATTTGAATCAGTAACAAACGCCATTCGTAAAATGTTGCTTATCATTTTTTTTTTCAGTTTATTTTTTAATAATCATATCGCCCCAAGCAAGGCATTTTACTGCCAATATTTTGCAGGGGGTTAAATAGAAGGAAAGTTATAAGAAAGAGTGACAGGTTATAGGGGGTGTCAGGAAGTGGGTAAGAAAAGGATGATTGTAGCCATAAAGTGAGGGATCAATTTATATATTGATTTTAATATAAAATTGATCCCATACTTTATATTTACATAATAATTTATTGTCTGTTGATAAGCCGTAGAAAACGAATCCCTCAGTCAATGAAATACTGATTAGCTACACATGCATGTCTTTTAGATTTATTTGCATTCTCTGAAAATATAAATGTATAGATATTTTTTATAATCATATCGACTAAAACAAGGCATTTTATTGTCACAGTTGTGCAGGGGGTTACATAGGAGGAAAGTTATGACAAAGAGTCACAGGTGATAGAGGGTGTCAGGAAGTGGATAAGAGAAGGATGAGAATACTGATGAGAGTGGAGTGGACGGAGAAAGGAGCATGAGAGAGAGTGGATGCAGGTTAGTGAGATAGTAGATGACTATTGACTTTACATTTAAATTCTTGGAGATTGTAGCTGTCGGGGAAGCAAGTAAATGGAAGGGAATTCCACAGGAGGGAAGTGCGAGAAAAGAAGCTGATGGAGTAGAATTTGCGTTTACATTTATTGTTTTCACAGTAAAAGGATGGGATTTAAGTGCCGATCTTGTGGCTCGAGTAAATTAATATTTAGTGGGTACCAGTGAGCTAAGTTCATCGGAGCAGAAGCCAAGAAACTATTTGTAGATGAGACACAGGGAAGCCATGTGGCCCCAGTGAGAAAGTGACTATATCTGAGCTGCCAAGTCGGGATCGATCACATTACAGATTCTTCGTTGGATTTTGTCAAGGACCCCTAGGTGGATAAGAAACAGGGAAGTCACGTTGCGCCGGTGAGAAAGTGACTGTATCTGAGCTGCCAAGTCGGGATCGATCACATTACAGATTCTTCGTTGGATTTTGTCAAGGACCCTTAGGTGGATAGCAGAAGCACCCGACCAGATATAACAGCAGTATTTAATGCAAGGATGGATTGTAGATTCATATATGCGCAGGATAGGTTCAGACGAGAAAATCTTCCTGGCCCTACACAGAAAGCCGAGTTTCTTAGCAACGGATTTATTTATAGTTAATTCATGGCTATGATATGACTAATAAATGTTTGTACTTAACTATTAATCCGTCTGCATAACTCTTGTTGCTGTGCAATCGATGTTTGTATCTAAATCTTATGGCCGACTAAGCCAGATGAATTCTTACCGCTTGTGCTATCTAATCCACGTGGGTACTTAACACTTGTGGCTGTCTAATAGAGATAAGTATAGTACACTTATACGGATGTGCGTTGTTGCGCAGTTGTTATCGGCGCGGAACGAGAAATCGAAGAGCCGAGTTCGAATTCCAGTTGAATTTCTTGCATTCACTTACGCGCAAATACCCTTGGGAAAGGTATTAATCCGTCTATTCCTTCAAGTTATGGGTTGAATAACAGGACAGATTGGGTGCTATAGCCTTGGTCGGCAACCAGTCTACCGCAGAAAGCAATGGCAAACTAGTGCGGGATAATCTTCTGCCCAGTCAGTCATGCCTGTTTCGAGACATGATCGCCCAAGCGTGTATCACGTAAGGCACTTAACTGACTGATATTACCTTGTGACTGTCTAATCCAGGCGGGTGCTCAACTCTCATGACTGTGTAGTCTAGGCGGGTACTTAACTTTTGTGGTTTTACTGTCCAGGCGGGTGCTTAACACTTGTGGTTGAGTAGTCCAGGTGAGGACTTAAAACTTGTGACTTTCTCATCCTGGTGTACACTTAAACATGGTTGCTGTCTAATACAAAGGAGTACTTAAGTTTGTAACAGTTTAATCCAATGGGATGATTAATCTTTTAAGCTTTCTCGTCCAGACTATTTCTCAACTAACATATCTATCTAACCCTGACGGATGCATAAATCATGTCGAGATTTTTGGCAGATACGTAAGTAACAATCGGTAAACCTTCACCTAAGCTGCGTAAAAAAAAGCTGGCACTACGGAGTAAAATTAGAGTTATTACAATTAAACATTATTACAATGGGTAATGGTGAACTTTGCTGCATATAATTAATTAAAATTTGCGACTGTTCATGTTCTGCCTGACTCCAAAAATGCTCCTGATTAATAACGACATCAAATGTATACAACACGAGGTTGTTCACTTCATATTCCGCATGTGCAGCTGGGCCATCAATATGAAACAATATGGCTTCCAACATTATGGAACAATTAAAAAGAAAAATATATTAGAGGAATATGGAAAATAATTATATATATAAGATACACGGAGAAAGAAAAAGAAAAGGTTTCTGACATTTTGGAGAGAAGTACGGAGAAATAAGTAAATAAATATATTAGAAACAGGGAGAAAGAAATAGAGAGATGTATGAGTGAGATAGAGAGAAAGAAATAGAGATATATATGAGAGAGATATGGAGAAAAATAAATATATATTTGAGAGAGGTAGCGAGAAAGAAAAAGAAAGATTTATGAGAGAGATAAAAAGAAAGAAAGAGAAAAATATATGAAAGAGATAGAGAAAAAGAAATAGAGACATATAGGAGAGAGTTAGTTAGGAAGAAATAGAAAGATATATGAGAAAAGGGTGAAAGAATTAGATAGATATATGAGAGAGATAGAGTGAAAGAATTAGAGAGATATATGAGAGAGACAGGGAGAACGAAAAAGAGAAATACATGAGAGAGATACGTAGGAAGAAATACAGAGATATATGAGAGAGATAGAGCGAAAGAATTAGAGATATATGAGAGAGATTGAGAGAAAGAATTAGAGAGATATATGAGAGAGATAGAGAGAAAGAATTAGAGAGATATATGAGAGAGATAGAGTGAAAGAATTAGAGAGATATATGAGAGAGATAGAGTGAAAGAATTAGAGAGATATATGAGAGAGATAGAGTGAAAGAATTAGAGAGATATATGAGAGAGACAGGGAGAACGTAAAAGAGAAATATATGAGAGAGATACGTAGGAAGAAATAGAGAGATATATGAAAGAGATAGAGTGAAAGAATTAGAGAGATATATGAGAGAGATAGAGTGAAAGAATTAGAGAGATATATGAGAGAGATAGGGAGAAGGAAAAAGAAGAAATATATGAGACAGATACGTAGGAAGAAATAGAGAGATATATGAGAGATTTAAAAAGAACGAAATAGAGAGATATATGAGAGAGATGAGGAAAAAACACATATATATTTGAGAAACGTAGAGAGAAAGAAAAAGAAAGATTTATGAGAGAGATAAGAGGAAAGAAAGAGACAACTATATGAGAGTGGTCGCGAGCAAAAAATGGAACGATACATGAGAAAGAGTGAACGAAATAGAGAGATATATGAGAGAGATGGGGTGAAAGAAATGTAGAGATATATGAGAGGGAGATATGGAGGGAAACATATAGAGATAATTTGAGAGAGGGAGAAAGAAATAGAGAGATAGGTGAGAGAGACTTGGAGAAAGAAATAGAGCGATAATTGAGACTAGCAGTATAGCCCGGCGTTGCTCGGGTGTAATGAAAGCTTTAAAACTAATCCATGGTCCGAGAGCTCAGGATCTTTGGACGTTGGCACGAAAGACTTAAAAGCAATAGTTGTTTCCAGTTAAAGCGAAACCGTAGACTGAAAGAAAATTGAATGCATGTAAGTCAAATTTTGATTTCTTGGTATCGATATCAAATAAGTTTTTTTCGTCGTAAACTTAATTTTGAAGGCTAAATAAGTCCTCTGATTAAATGGTATCATGACTGAGACTAAGAACTACAATTATAACTACTTAGAGCCAAACCCAAAGCAAAAACTAAAATAAAAGGTCTGAAAAACTGATTTTGATCAGACCCGGGAGGATTTCGGGTTATCGATTTCCAATATCGGAGTCAAATAAGTCATCCAAGGATAGAACTGCAACCTTGAAACTTCTGAATATCGTTTCTTATGTCTTTGTCTATGAGTGTATCAAATTTGATTAAAATCGGACCACTCCTTTTATATATCGATTTTTGATATTTATCGGGGGTACCTCAACATAAAACCTAGCTAAGAACACTCACAGACGCTTATAGTACAACTGTGTAAATTTTCAAGAAAATCCGTTCAGCCGTTTCGGAGTCTATAGTTAACGGACACACACACACAGACACACACACATACACACACAGAGAGACAAAGTTCCATTTATAAATAAGTTTAGATTAAGTTGTTACGTCTATACCACCATTTATCAAAATGTTAATATACTAAATTTCATCAGATAAAAATCTACAAATACCTCTCATATTACTTTATTACTTTTACAATATCTACGAGGAGGATCCTGGGTATGACGGTAAACTGCATCCAGCAGCAAGGCCTTTGATTGGGAGGTTGTGAGGAGCAAGGAACCACCTCTTAATTGCTGTTGTTCCCAGGTCCACCCTTACCCAGACTGGTAGCAGCTGTTAGAGACCCGACAAATAGATAACTTGGGTCAAAAGACTCTGGAAGTATAAAAATGCACTTTTATACAAATATATACATAAAAATATCCTTTTCTAGAAAAATATACATTTTTGAACGAAAAATATTGCCAACAATGGATTTTTGAATGAAAAATATTACCAACATACATTTTTAAAAAAAAATATTTGTACTCTTACACATTTTTAAAGAAGGAAAAAAATTTTTGCCATCATGCATATTTAAAGGAAAAAAATATTACCAGCAATACATTTTTGAATACAAAACTAGAAATCTTCAGCTTTTTAAAATAAACTAAAAATAAACATATTTTTACCCAAATCTGACTAAATCAACCTTCTTACTATAACCGAAAATTAAAAAAATATATCTATATAACTACTATTTTGACATTAAATAACCCACAGAGGTTGATATGCCGTTAAACAAAACTTTAACTCAAACTTATTCTATGATGAAGGGTGTTTTTAATATGAAGGAGAAAAAAGTTGTTAGAAAGAGAATATTATATGAAGAAGGATGAAACTCTGAGAATAATCCTAGTCTTGAAGAGGTTAACGTGTCAGTGTTCAGGAAAGTCTTGGGTAAATCTGATTCGCCATTTTTCTTGTTGTCACGAAAACATTAATCTAAGCGTGCTACTATATTTTAATCTAGGTCCCACCCTTTTACTATTGGAATAGTTAAAAATATATATCTCTTCTATACTCACTGTTTCTTTACTCACACTTTCTGTCTGTGGAACTTTCTTCCATTTGCTTCCGTTCTTCAGAGCTAAATATCTCTAAAAATTTAAATGCAACGTCAGTTGTCATCTTCTGTTTCCTTGAAACCCATCCATACTTTCTTTCGAGGAGCTTCATTTGTGACCTAACAGTTCAGAGAAATAAAAATAGGACACCATTCTGTTTACATAAAGGCAAATCCCACTCAATTCTTCCGTATATGAAATGTCAGTAAGGCCTTCAACGCAGATTCAGTTTGATCCAACACTTTCCTTGAATTGGCAAGCGGTCTACTGCTGTACTTAATGGAAACCTACGGCGGGAAAATCTTCTGCTCAGTCAGTCATGTCTCGAAAGAGACATGATCGCCAAAGCATTTATCACGTAAGGCACTTAACTGACTGACTATTTTAGGTTTGATCTACTTCTTGTGAAAATAGAAAATGTCTGGTGAAACCAGGTATAGCAAATATTGGCAGGAATATTTTTAACCGATTCTGTTGCCATTTCTGAAAGAAACATTTGATGTATTGTTTCAGTAGTATAATGCCTTTATTCAGAGCTCGGTGGTAATAAGCCGACATCTTTACAGAGCTTATATAGAATGAGGTTTGCTTTTTAAGTTAGATTACATACAATCTGCCGTGTACTGGACAAAAAGTACAAAAATCGATTAATATTTGAAAAAAGAACGATACTAATTCGTAGTAGTAGTGTATACTGACGAGAGTTCAGCCGTATATTGAGGTCAAGTATTAATATAGAGTTATATTAATTTGGCTGTGTCGTGTCCCTATATTTGAAATTTATGCAAACTTCTAGTTCTTCTGCTATCTATCTCGATAAAATCCAAAGAAGAATCATCACCAACATTGGCCTCGATCTGGCTTCGTTCTTTTCCCCGTAATGTTGCCTCTCTTTGACTTTAACATTTTTGTTGTAATTGTTTAGAAACGCTCTTCGACCAGCTACCTAGACTCTTCGAATTTAAGGGCGGATGTGCGTTGTGCTGCATTGGATATCGGCTCGGAACGAGAAACCGGGGAGCCGAGTTCTAATTCATGTTGAATCCAGTTAAATCAGTCTACCGCAGAAAGCAATGGCAACATACTGCGGGATAATCTTCTGCCCAGTCAGTCATGTCCCGCGAGAGACATGATCGCCCAAGCGTGTTTCACGTATGGCATTTAACTGACTGAATGGACATAATAGTTGAAAACATGATTAAGATTTCTACTGGCCATAAAGTGAGGGATCATTTTTATATTGTTATGAAGTAATAAACTGATTCCCCATTAACGTTTACTTAATAATATAATACATCTCTTCCCTCGTAGACTATGAGTCAAATAATAGGACAGATTGGGTTCTATAGCCTTGGTCGGCAACCAGTCTACCGCAGAAAGCAATGACAACCTAGTACGGGATAATCTTCTGCCCAGACATGATCGTCCAGGCGTGTATCGCGTATGGCACTTACCTGACTGATTGACTTAAATGACGATGTGCGTTCGAGTGTAGTAGATATCGTTTTGTAAGGACAAATCTGGGAGCCGAGTTCGAATTCCATTTGAATTTCTTGCACTCACTTACATGCACAAGTACCCTTGAAAAATGTATTAATCAAACTCTTCCTTCCAGTTATGGGTTACATAATAAGACAGACTGGATTCTATAGATTTGGCTTGCAACCAGTCTACCACAGAAAGCAATGGCAACCTACTGCAGGATGATCTGCTCAGTCAGTTATGTCTGTGTCGAGACATGATCGCCCATAGCGTGTATCACGTATGGCAATTAACTGGCAACAAGAGCTCACTAATTTTCTGTTGAGCTGGCTAGATATATCCGTAAGTTCTATGCTAATAGTTTATTTTTACGTACTTCTTTTCTTGTGGAACTCCCTTCCAATGCCATAATTTCCAGTCAACATTAATTGCTATCTGATATCCTCCTGATGATTCTTTTTTTCTTCCCGCTCATTGTTCTTGTTTCTGCTCCTAACTCTTCTAAACTTAAAAAAGACGCTAGAACAAAAAGATTCACTTAATTGCTAAGGTTGATTGGTTGGTTGTTGGGGCTTTATGGTATATCAACTCCTATGGGTTTAATGTCAAATCCAGTTTCTTTAAATATATACAACTAGCATCATAGCCCGGTGTTGCCCGTGCAACTCAGAACATTTTAGTAGTAGGAGAAAATTACGAAGGAAAATATTTACATATTTTGTTGACTAAATGAATTTAACATAAAAATAAAAATTATTTAATTAGTTTTACTGTAATTAGAAATATAAAAACTATTAGTCCAGAAATTTTCGAGTAATATATAAAAATGTAGACATTTAATTTTAGAAGAAAAAGTTACATTAATGTCACACAAATTACAGACATTAGATTTCTGCATTAAATATTTAGCGAAAAAAAGCATTTTTTTAAATTTTATTTTCTCAAGTATGAAATACTCAATCTGAAAAAAAAAAAATAAATAATTAAATTAAACATTGGCATTTATTTTCTTACAAATATTGTTTTTGTTTGAAAAAACACTTTTTTTAAAAAATGTTTCATTTGTTTCAAAACTACGGGGAAAAACATTCACATTTTTCTGTTGACCAAATGAATTTTTAAAACGTCAGAATAAAAATTAAATATTAAGGCTAATTTTTTTAAATAAAAATATTTTAATCTCGTTTGACACGTGTAATTTGATTTCTGTGACATAATTTATCAACCATATTAGATCTTAGGTGTTTTACGGAGAAAATGTAAACATTCGGCTCCATTGGCCAAAAAGTGCGAAAGAGAAAATTCCTGAAATTAAAGTAAAAAAGTATGTGTCGACCTAGATTCCCTGGAGATATGTGTCCCTAGAAAGTTTGAATGGCATCGCTTAAAAAATGTAGGGGTGCATAGGGAACAGTCACACACAGACTCACGGATTGCCTTTTATATATATAGATTATTATTATTATTTTCTCATTTTCTATCGTATTTCGATTTCTGCTATGGTCGCAATACCTACCAAGTCTGCGGGAAGACCTAAGGCAGGTCGTGGTGTGTCGTTATGGCTTAATTTCATGTTTTTTCTATCTCCCCTATCATCATTATCGTTATATATACAAAGTTCTCCTTAGTGTGTGGGCTGTAATTAACAAGACCATTTTTTATATATCTCTTAAGCTTGGATTTCCAGGGATTCTTTCAATGTGTTGTTTTGTTCCATTTTTTATCATTCCAAGTGCACCTACTATCACTGACACGATACTTGTTTTCAATTTCCACATTTTTTCTATTTCAATTCCCAAGTCTTTATATTTTGACAGTTTTTCAAATTCCTTGCTTGCTATGTTACAATCCGCTGGACAAGCCATATCAATTAATAGGCAAGTTTTTTTTTCTTTCTGGTTTTTAACAATAATGTTCGGCCTATTTGCATCAATTTTTCTGTCTGTGTAGATGGTGTAATCCCATAGAATGGTTACATCTTCTATTTCTGTAACCGGTGCTGGGTGATGTTCATACCAGTGTTTGTTTACAGATTTTCCATAATGTTTGCACATTGTCTAGTGTAAATATATTATTATTATTATGTCACTTTTCATCATATTTCGATTTCTGCTTTGGTCTCACTACCAACCAAGTCTGCGGGGAGACCTAAGGCAGGTAGTGGCGTGTTATGACTCCATTTCATGTTTTTCTATCTTCCCTATCATCCCCAGCATTACATAGATAACGTTTTCCTTAGTGTGTGGGCTGTACTTAATAAGACAATTTTTTGTATATCTCTTAAGCTGGGGTTTCCAGGGATTCTTTCAATGTGTTGTTTTGTTCCATTTTTTATCATTCCAAGTGTACCTACTATCACTGGCACAACTCTTGTTTTCAATTTCCACATTTTTTCTATTTCAATTTCCAGGTCTTTATATTTTGACAGTTTTTCAAATTCCTTGATTGCTATGTTACAATCCGCTGGACAAGCCATATCAATTAATAGACAAGTTTTCTCCTTCTGGTTTTTAACAATAATGTCTGGCCTGTTTGCTTCAATTTTTCTGCATGTGTAGATGGTGTAATCCCATAGAATAGTTACATCTTCTATTTCTGTAACCGGTGCTGGATGATGTTCATACCAGTGTTTGTTTACAGTTTTTCCATAATGTTTGCACATTGCCCAATGTAAATATTGCCCAACTCTATCGTGGCGATTTTTATATTCGTTTGGGGCAAGCACAGAACAGCCTGAGATTAGGTGGTCTATTGTTTCTTGGTGTTTATCACAAAACCTGCATTTTGGATCCATATTATTATGCATTTATTATTATTATTATTATTATTATTATTATTATTATTATTATTACTATTATTATTATTATTATTATTATGTCATTTTTCATCATATTTCGATTTCTGCTTTGGTTTCACTACCAACCAAGTCTGCAGAGAGACCTAAGGCAGGTAGTGGCATGTTGTTATGACTCCATTTCATTTTTTTCTATCTTCCCTATCATCCCTAGCATTACATAGATAAAGTTTTCCTTAGTGTGTGGGCTGTACTTAATAAGACAATTTTTTTGGATATCTCTTAAGCTGGGGTTTCCAGGGATTCCTTCAATGTGTTGTTTTGTCCCATTTTTTTATCATTCCAAGTGCACCTACTATCACTGGCACAACTCTTGTTTTCAATTTCCACATTTTTTCTATTTCAATTTCCAGGTCTTTATATTTTGACAGTTTTTCAAATTCCTTTGTTGCTATGCTACAATCCGCTGGACAAGCCATATCAATTAATAGACAAGTTTTCTCCTTCTGGTTTTTAACAATAATGTCTGGCCTGTTTGCTTCATCTTTTCTGTCTGTGTAGATGGTGTAATCCCATAGAATGGTTACATCTTCTATTTCTGTAACCGGTGCTGGGTGATGTTCATACCAGTGTTTGTTTACAGATTTTCCATAATGTTTGCACATTGTCCAATGTAAATATTGCCCAACTCTATCGTGGCGATTTTTATATTCATTTGGAGCAAGCACAGAACAGCCTGAGATTAGGTGGTCTATTGTTTCTTGGTGTTTATCACAAAACCTGCATTTTGGATCCATATTATTATGCATAATATTTGCTTGAAAGTTTCTAGTGAAAAGACTTTGGTCTTGTGCTGCAAGAATAAAGCCTTCAGTTTCAGACTTTAATCCAGATGCACGTAACCATCGATGAGTATTAACTTTGTCAACATTGGATTTATTGGCATGTTCTGGATATTGGCTATGCAGAGGTTTGTCTTGCCAGCGCTGTTTCATCTGTTCAAGAGCTTTATACTTGGCTTTCATTTTCATATTTTTTGCCGCAATAGTTGGTTCTTGGCTTCTGTTTTGCTTTTCTACAGAATCTACTAACTGTAAATCTTGTTTGTATTTACTGCCTTCTTTTATTATTGAATATTTTTTCTTTCTTTCTTCATGTTGCCTTACTAATTGTATCATCCAATCCTTTGTTGTTTCTATGTATGTTAGTAAGCCAATAGTTGTTGTCTTGTATGACAATTCCAGCTGAATAAGACCTCTTCCACCTTCTTTACGTGGTATGTATAGACGGTCTACATCAGCCTTTGGATGATGCATCTTATGCTTAGAAAGAAGCTTTCTTGTTTTAGCATCCATTCGCCTGATGTCGTTTAGAGTCCAGTTTAAGATGTTGAAGCTATATTGGACAACTGGGATTGCAAGGCTATTAATGGCCATAACTCTGTTCTGAGAATTCAATTCAGTTTTTAATATCATTCGTAGCCTTCTATAGTACTCTTTACGCACTATTTCTTTCATTTTTTTTATGGTGAATGTTTTCACTCTCATTTACACCTAGGTATTTATAAGCTTCTTCTGTTTTCAATTCTTTTATTGTTACAGCAGGGTCTAAGCTAATTGAGGATGTTTCTTGTATTGATCCACATAAAACTGTAGCTTTAGCACATTTATTCAAATTGAATTTCATTCCAATGTCTTCGCTGAAGCATTTTACAGTTTGCAGAAGACCTTCCAGCTCATTATCATTATCATTATTATTATTATTATTATTATTATTATTTAAATGGGTGCATTGAGTTGTTTCACGAGAATTTACTTCTAGCTAGACGTCCGTCGCGCCCCCACCCCCAGTCTATACGCAATTCTATCAAAATCATGCCTACATAATCCAGTTTGTCACCAAGAGGATATAACATATCAGAAACCAGATGCCAAGACTGTAAACATATCGTCACTGATAGCAATTAAATTTACCCCGGCAAGAAATGAACCTTTATATTTAATTTTTATTCCGACGTTTTAAAAATTCATTTTGTCATAAAAAAATTGTGAATATTTTTCGCCGTAATTTTGAAACCAAAGAAATATTTTAAAAAAGTGTTTTTTCAAACAAAAACAAATTTTTTTTTTTAATCATTTCACCCCGAGCAAGGCGGAAGCGCCACTGATGTGCAGGGGGTTACATAAATGTAAAAAGATTAATTAGAAAAGAGTGAGGAGTACAAACTAGTTAGAAAGGAACAATAGAAAGCAGGTGCGATGACAGATACATAGGTGGAGAGAGAGGGAAGGTTATACAGGGGTGGGGAGAGAGCTAGAGTCCAGTGGTTAGTAGATGAGTATTGACTTTGCATTTAAATTTCTGGTATGTAAAAATAAAAATATGACATCTTCTCCTACTAGTAAAATGTTCTGACTTGCATGATGCTAGTATATATATATATATATATATATATATATATATAATTGTTATTTGTAACTGGTTACATTATATGCATTTATCCATTATGTTTTTTTTTTACTTTATCTTTGATACAATTTCTTCTTTATTCTACTGTAATTTTTCAGATGATCGCATTCGAATCACTATCGTGAGAAAGATATATCCTTAATAAAACGCAACATATTGAATAAAGACGTTAGGAGAAGATTAGATTTATAAATAAAAAAAATTCTTACACCTTAAACAAACAATGCTTTATTGAAAATTAGAAGAAAAAACACAAAAGTGTAAGGAATCAAAATCATAAAAAATATCTTGAACGCAATCAGATATTCTTATTTTTAATTTTTACCTTGAAATAAATTCGTTAAAAAATGTTTCCAATGAAAATGGCGCCTTACTTTTTGTTATTTGGCAAAAATATATTTCTCTCCCTCAGCTTTTTTTTAACGTGTCAGACTAATTAATGATATATTATATTTTGTATCGATAATGTCTTTTGAAATTTTATTTTATTGTCAAGTTAAGTTTAATTTTGTTTCTTTACATTTCTTTCTCAAAAAAAAAAACAAAAAAAAAACTTGTAAAATATTTCACACGTTATATATCTTGCTGAAACAGGATCACGTGATCTTTCTACCTCGGAAAATATAAATATAAATAAATACAGCATGTTGTCTTAATCTTGGAAAAATAAAATAATTGCAATATTATATATATGCAGTCAGTTAAGTGCCCTACGGGAAACACGCTTTGGGTGATCATGTCTAGAAAGAGACATCACTGACTGGGCAGAAGATTATTCCGCAGTAGGTTGTCATTGCTTTCTGCGGTAGACTGATTGCCAGCCAAGGCTATAGAACCCAATCTGTCCTGTTATTTAACCTATCACAGGAGGGAAGAGAAAAAAACACTATCACTTTTCTTGCATATTTCCTTATCCCACTATCAGTCATCTGATATTCAGTCAGTTAAGTGCCATACATGATACACGCTTGTGCGATCATGTCTCGAAAGAGACATGACTGACTGGGCAGAAGATTATCCCGCAGTAAGTTGCCATTGCTTTCCGCGGTAGACTGGTTGCTATCCAAGGCTATAGAACCCAATCCGTCCTGTTATTATACTCTTAGCTAGAGTGGGAAGAGATGTATTATATTATTAAGTAGTAATTAGTAGGGGATCAGTTTATTACTTCATAACAATTGAAAACCGATCCCCTACTTAATGTCAAGTAGAAGCCTTAATCATTTTTTCAACTATTATATTCAGTCAGTCAGTCAAGTGCCATACGTGAAACACGCTTGGGCGATCATGTCTCGAAAGAGACATGACTGACTGGGCAGAATCTTATCCCGCAGTAGGTTGCCATTACATGCTGCGGTAGATTAGTTGCCAGCCAGGGCTATAGAACCCAATCTGTCCTGTTATTTCACCCATAACAGGAAGAAAAAGACGGATTAATACCTTTCACAAGAGTATTTACGCGCAGGTGACTTCAACGAATTCAAATGGAATTTAAACTCGGCTCCCCGATTTCTCGTTCCGAGCCGATATCCACTGCACCACAACGCACATCCTTATTTGATGTTACAGTATCCAAATATCTGAATTTCTGAACTTGTTAAAATTTGAGGTCTTAGGCTGTCTCTTTTGACCACAAGCTTATATCACGTTATCTTATAATTAATGAATTTTATTTTAGCTTGGTTTTGGCAACAGCATTGTTTATAAGCTTTTCGCTTGTTCTTCTCAAAATGCCTCCAGCGCAGTGTCAGTTGCGTACTATATGTTGTGAAAGTTTTATCTGACGATAATATATCTTCGCACAATCATTAGCTAGTGAGAGATTGATTTTGATTAATTCTCTGTTGGTTGATTTACTTCTTTCTTTTTTGTAATCATTTCACTCTAAGAAAGGCGATAATGTCACAAAGACGTAAATTTTTTCTGGGCGTTAGCGGATGTCAGAAATAAAAAAAATCACTGCGATCGTTTACTACACTGGATTAATAATATTACTTTCTTTTCCACTGCATTCTTTACCAAGACCTCTCAAGTGCATTCGTGAAATAGGAAATTAAGTATTAAAAGCAACCAACTTCTTCATTTTTAAAATAATTCACAATGACCTTTGAAATCCTGCTTTTTCCTAAATAGAAAAAACCGTAATTGGATGTCGCAAGTAGTCGTCAAATTGATATTATGACAAATGGAAGCGAATTTCAAGACTAAAAGAGACTTAGCAATCCAGTATGAAACGTCTAAATTACAATAAAAGGCCTTGGTCACCGTCAGTCATTCAGGGGATGGAACCAGCAGAGACGACAAGCTAAAATGTAACGAGGTAATCTTCAAGTTAACCCGGACATTGTCGTCTTTCTCCTTCCTTCTCGTGTGCTGATTTCTTTTACTTCTTTATCTCCATCCAAAAACAATACTACGAAACAAACTCTCATACATACATACGTCAGTCAGTTAAGTGCCATACGTGATACGCGCTTGGGCGATCATGTCTCGAAAGAGACATGACTGACTGGGCAGAATGTTATCCCGCAGTAGGTTGCCATTGCATTCTGCGGTAGACTGGTTGCCGACCAAGGCTATAGAACCCAATCTGTCCTGTTATTTAACCCATAAGTGGAAGGAAGAGACGGATTAATACCTTTCCTAGGGGTATTTGCGCGTAAGTGAATGCAATGAATTCAGCTGGAATTCGAACTCGGCTCCCCGATTTCTCGTTCCGAGCCGATATCCAATGCACCACAGCGCACATACGTACGTACGCATAAACACTTTTTAACAAATTACTACTACTAACATTTTTGCTACTCTTAACTTGTTATCATGAATATCACGTTCCTTGTTCCGGTGATTTCAACGAACTAGCACTGTTCATGTTGAATATCTGGCCCGATTCTGGTGCGAGATCTGTTCCTAATCCCGGACGATGTATTTATCTGCCGCTCATTCAGTTGATTGCCAGGTGGATTTCCTATTCTTGACTTCTTGAATAGTGGGCTTACGGCTATATCACTTTGAATACACCGGTTCTCGGAGTTAAGCAACGTTAAGTAATTAGATGGGTGACCGCTTGGGAATATCAGTCGCTGTAAGTGTTTAGTGACGGATGTGCGTTGTGGTACAGAGGATATCGACTCGGAAATAGAAATCAGCGAGTCGAGTTCGAATTCCAGTTGAATACCCTGCATTCACTTAAGCACTGGTACCCTTGGGAAAGATATTAATCCGTCCCTTCCCTCTAGTTATGGGCTAAATAACAGGGTAGGACTTGGAGACCCTGCCCTTAAAAACAAATCCCAATGAATATTGATACTCGAAAAGAAAAAAAATATTACTAGACACAAAACTTATATAAAAGCAATAATAAATTGTTGAAAGAAAAAGGGATTACCAGCAATGAATAAATAAACATTTAGTTGGCAATAAATGACCCGCCGAGATTGATTTGCCATAAAAACAAAACAACCAATCTTAAGTAGTGATATGAAAATTCATTTGCTCTTATAACAGTGCTAAATATCGAGTATCCTTTATTCGAAATTCCCAGATCTGAAGACTTCAACATTACGAACATTTTTTCAGGTAGTGACTTGCCATAAGGAGAATTTCAGAAATCCCAGTAACGAAGCCTACGTGGCGCCAGTGTTTTGTTAGCGATCGTCATAGCTACATCTTCGTTTATTGATTATTTACCAGGTGTTCTGTGCTCAGTAACGATATTATCACAATGGCTATAAATCCTGAATATAAACTTTAATTTTATAAATAATCGTGTCGCCACAAGCAAGGCATTTTACTCCTACTGTTGTGCAGGGGGTTACATAGGAGAAATGTTGAGCAGTGAGAGATTGTAGGGGCTGTCAGGATAAGAGTAGGAGAAGGAAGAGAGTACTGATGAGAGTGGGGTGGATGTAGAAAAGCATGAGAGAGAGGATGTAAGTTAGTGAGACAGGAGATGACTATCGACTTTACATTTAAATTCTTGGAGATTGTCACTGTCAGGAAAGCAAGTATGCGGAAGAGAATTCCACAGGCGGGAAGTGCTAGAAAAGAAGCTGTTAGAGTAGAATTTACGTTTACAATTTATTGGTTTCACAGTAAAAGGGTAGGGACCTAGTTGCTAATTTTGTGATTCGAGGAAATTCATATATATGGGGTACCAGTGAGAAAAGTTCATCGGAGCAGAAGCCGTGAAAGTATTTGTAGAAGAGACACAGGGAAGCCACACTGCGTCGGTGAGAAAGTGACTGCATGTTAGCTGTCAAGTCGGGATCGATCACATTACAGATTCTCCGTTGGATTCGGTCGAGGACACCTAAGTGGATAGTAGGAGTACCAGACCAGATATGGCAGCAATACTCAATGCACGGGCGGATAAGTACTGATAATATTTTTCTACACGTACTGAAAGTACAAAATATTATTTTTACGTTAAATCATAATTTGACCTCTTAAAAATCCGTGTCACTTTGGGTTTATATAGTACTTTACCTTTAGTCATCTTTGTTGGCATTTGTACGACGTTTCGGCCGTTCTACACTCCGGCCATCTTCAGGTGCTAGGAATTCTGAACCGAACCCTTTATTACAATCACTGGGGATATGATCTTCATACTTTGCGTACAGCCTCTTGTGGTAGCCATAAGTTATCTCCCTCTACCCATGTAAGTTACTTGTTCACCACTGCGGTAGACCGGTATTGAACTTTATTTTTATAATAAACTACTTTCACGGTATATGTTACTTATATAAAATTACCATCAGGGTATAATTATAAGCTGTATTATTTTAATGCTTGGGTTCCATTTTCAGACTGTCCCATTTAAAGACGAGATCCACAAATTAAATCGTCGTCGCATTGCGGTCTTTGGCCGAGATAGAACTCACTACACCCCTCCAGTATTTCATTTGAAACCCTGGCGCACTTTGCAGCGAAATTCATAATCTTGTCAAATAGCTGAATACTTGATGCTTCGCCAGGGCTACCAAGGCTGTTTTTTTTTTATTGTGGCACCAACACTAGATGTGTTGCCTCCAGGCCCCATCCTGTTATTTAAGCCATAACTAGAGGGGAGGGACGGGTTAATACCTTCTCAGTACCAGTGCTGAAATAAATGCAGGGTACTCAACTGGAATTCGAACTGGGCCCACCGATTTCTCTTTCCAAGCCGATATCAACTGCACCACTACGCACATCCGTCACTGAACGCTTACAGTGCCTGGTATTCCCAAGTGGTCACCCATGTAAGTACTGACCAGGCTCAACGTTGCTTAACTTCGGTGATCAACGAGAACCGATGTATTCAACGTGATATGCCGTAAATTAAATAGTCTGTACTCTAAAATTCTTCAGAACTCAAGACGAAGAATTCTCAACCTCTAATGAAGAGTGCATTGACCCAGTGAATTGGGATACCAAACCCCCCACCAAAAAAAACAACAATAACAACAACAACAACAACAACAACAACAACAATAATAATAATTATAATAATAAAAATAATAATAAAGAGTGTTGAGATGAAAAGCAATAATAATTAGTCGAACTATTGCTAAAACCAGAAATAAATAATAATAATAATAATAATAATAATAATAATAACCAATAATAATAATAATAATAATAATAACCAATGTTGACAAAGTTAATACTCATCGATGGTTACGTGCATCTGGATTAAAGTCTGAAACTGAAGGCTTTATTCTTGCAGCACAAGACCAAAGTCTTTTCACTAGAAACTTTCAGGGAAATATTATGCATAATAATATGGATCCAAAATGCAGGTTTTGTGATAAACACCAAGAAAGAATAGACCACCTAATCTCAGACTGTTCTGTGCTTGCCCCAAATGAATATAAAAATCGCCACGATAGAGTTGGGCAATATTTACATTGGGCAATGTGCAAACATTATGGAAAGGCTGTAAACAAACACTGGTATGAACATCACCCAGCACCGGTTACAGAAATAGAAGATGTAACCATTCTATGGGATTACACCATCTACACTGACAGAAAAATTGAAGCAAACAGGCCAGACATTACTGTTAAAAACCAGAAGGAGAAAACTTGTCTATTAATTGATATGGCTTGTCCAGCAGATTGTAGCATAGCAACAAAGGAATTTGAAAAACTGTCAAAATATAAAGACCTGGAAATTGAAATAGAAAAAATGTGGAAATTGAAAACAAGAGTTGTGCCAGTGATAGTAGGTGCACTTGGAATGATAAAAAATGGAACAAAACAACACATTGAAAGAATCCCTGGAAACCCCAGCTTAAGAGATATACAAAAAATTGTCTTATTAAGTACAGCCCACACACTAAGGAAAACTTTATCTATGTAATTCTGGGGATGATAGGGAAGATAGAAAAACATGAAATGGAGCCATAACAACACGCCACTACCTGCCTTAGGTCTCCCCGCAGACTTGGTTGGTAGTGAGACCAAAGCAGAAATCGAAATACGATGAAAAATGACATAATAATAATAATAATAATAATAATAATAATAATAATAATAATAATAATAGGTGTATTTCCACTGATAATTGTGGTAAAGTGAACAATATTAGATACATCTTGTGAGGAAATTATATTAACAGTTTGTATATAGTAAAGAAATATTGTGATAAAAATAACGATAAGAAGATGGTGTACAATCAATAATGTCGAGTGTCTAGGAGAGAGAGTGCTTTAATTAAAAGCTAAAAATAGGTAGAAGAAAATGCATTTTGATGGATATCTAAGCAAAACAAATTTTTACCTCTGTTTTTTTGTAGAAAAGAATTTGCATTTTTTTTTATCCAAGATATGTGTCATTTCTATTAGTCAAATAAAACATTTTTTTTATTATTTACGTTTTTTCTTTATCACCAAATTGAAGATCAGTTGATATTAACTTTTTTTGTCGCATTGTACTTGCATCAAAAACTGAAAGACGTGGCCGACATTTTTTATGGCACCGGTAATCTCGTAATGGCAATAATGTAAGTGGTACATTTCAAATTAAAAAGGAAACAAATTCCAAGACACTGTATCATCTGTCTTCGTATTCTATATCTTCATTCCAATATATCTTTTTCATTTTCCTCTTCACCTATTGAATTAATCAACGGAAAGTATGATAAATTACGCTTATACGCATTTAGAAGCGCCATTATCACTTGAATTACATATTAATGAGTAGTCTTTTTATCCATATACAATCTTTTTTTCACTAATATTCTTTCAATACAAGTCCAAAGTTACATTCAAGAGGGAAGCTTACCAAATGATGATGTCAAATGAGCGTCAAAGTATATAAAAAAGGGACTGAATGGGGTTATTAAGAAAAGATACCGGTTAACCCTAGACTTGTAGAAACAAAACTAGTAGGATAATGTGTATATTCAACAGATCGAACTTTAGGTTAAGTAGCGCTTCTTGGAAAGAAACTAGAAGACTGCAATTTTCTTCTTACTAATTGATTACAAAGACAATGTTTATGATTCCTTCATCTATTTCGTGAACTGGCGAGTCTTAGCCATGAAGTCCATATGTGGTGGGAATGTCGCATACCATATATTTGCCATAAAAGTAGCAATAGCGATAAGAGATCTTTGAAACGATTAGTTTGTGCTAAAGGGGTAGTAAGGTGAAAAGATGTTCATCAACTACAAGGGCGCTGAACGATTTTGAATTTTTCCGAAAGTTTTAGCAACATTATTATTACGGCAGTGGGAAAGGGATTGAAACCCCGTTGCCAGTTCAAGATAAATAACATTTCAGATTCTTCTTTGTATTATATCAGAAATTCCTAAATATATCGCAGAGGTGTCAGTAATATATAACTCAAGGACCAATATGTAAGATATATTCTGTCAAAAAATTATTTCTCTCACTACACACTGAAACAAATTCCGTAGCAGCAAACCCTTCAAATAATTCAACATAATTTTTACACTTCCTGTGAGCGTAAATCTTTAGTCCGAAAAGGTGCCATGTGACATGTTCCTTCAACACGTAGGCGATCATGCACTTCCACTTGACCCTGTCCCTTCTCACTCTCAATATTTTTCCACTTGATATCTCTCCAAAACCCCGTTCCGCAATTCATTTTTTTAAAATCATGTCACCCCAAGCAATGCATTCCACTGTCACTATATCGCAGGGGATTACACAGGGCGATAGACGAATTAGGATGTACATAGGGGGAGGGCTGGAGAGAATGGGATGGTTAGTGTGTTAGGAGAGGTCTATTGACCTTACATTTAAACTCCTGGAGGTTATAGCCGTCGGGGAAGCAAGCATGCGGAAGGGAATTTTACAGGCGGGAAGTGCGAGAAAAGAAGCTGTTGGAGTAGAAATCGCGGTTACATTTCATCGGTTTCACTGTAAAAGAGCAGGACCTAGTTGCCAAACTAGTATCTCGTGCAAACTCACACCTGTCTCTCTTTAGAAGGTAGGCTATCATTGACTTTGATTGCCTCTGTCCCTTGTCGCTCTAAATATTTTCCTCTTGATATGTCTCCAAACCCAGTTCCGCTATTCATTCTTCATTTTCATGTTCTGTGCCCATTCAGGACGTAGGCTATCATTGACTCTCATTGCCCCTCCCCTTGTCGCTCTCAATATTTCTTTCTTGATATATCCCTCAAACCCTGCTCAGCTATTCATTTGCTCATGCCCATCAAGTATGTCCCGCGCTGATATCCCCTGTCTCTCTTTCCCTCTGAGTGTGAGTAGAGGATTTTCCAAACTTTCCTTCCTCATTACGTGCCTCGGAAACTACAGCTCTCTCTCTTCCTGACGGAAAATGTACGTCTTCTTCTCAATTTGCATCCGCTGCAAAACATCATCGTTGCTCACATGCTCGGTTCATATCCTCACCAGCTTTCTGCAGATCCATATTTCTGCTGCTTCCAGCCTGTCTTTGTTTCTTAAAAAGTTCGTTCAATATTCACTGTCATAGAGAAGAACAGTCGAGCATTAATTTCTTTGTTTTCAGAGAATGTGTATTGACTCACAGCGCTTTTTGTTTACTGCGTTCTTGGCCATTGCATTGCGTCTTCCGTTCTCGCACTTTCCATGCCTTGTTAAAAAGCTTCCAAAATATTTAAATTTCATTGCATGTTTTATTTTAGTTTCCTCGAGTTGTAGTTGTCATTAGGTGGTCTTCTTTTTGCTTCATGACGATGTTGGTTGGTTGGTTGGTTGGCTGGTTGTTTTGTTTTTATGGCAAATCAACCTCGGCGGGTCATTTATTGCCAACTAAATTTTATTTATTTATTGCTAGTAATACTATTTTCTTTCAACAATTTATTGTTGTTTTTATATAAGTTTTGTGTCTAGTAATACTTTTTTTCTTTTTCGAGTATAGAGGTTCATTGGGATTTGTTTTTAAGGGCAGGGTCCCAGAGTCCTACCCTTGTTATTCAACCCGCAACTGGAAGGAAGGGACGGATTAATACCTTTCCCAAGGGTATCAGTGCTTAAGTGAGTGAAGTGTATTCAACTGGAATTCGAACTCGGCCCATTGATTTCTCATTCCAAGCCGACATCCACTGCACCACAAGGTAGATCCATCGCTAAACGCTTAAAGCACCTGGTATTCAAGCGGTCACCCATCTAAGTACTAACCAGGCTCAACGTGATGACGATATATTCAGTTTTGTTGAAGTTTATGTTCAGTCCTTTCTTCTCACATTCTCTTGCAAAGTTATACATTTAGATACCGAGTTGAGAATTGATTTCCTCAGGAAGGTCTTTACAGACGTCATATTTTACAGACATTCAATTTACTTTGCCTCCATTACAATGTATCTATTAGTGCGCTTTGGTTGTTACATTCTATGACGGCTGAGATACTGGAAGTCAAAATAAACATAACCTTATGTATTAAACACACACACACACACACACACACACATGAATGAATGTGACGTTGACACAGAGTAATGACGAGTAAGTAATGACGTATTAAGTACGAATGAGTATTAAGTTGGATATACTTTTTGGTGCAGTGGAAATCCACTTAGAACGAGAAATCAGAGAACCGAATTCGAATTCCTTGCATTCAATTACGCGCAAATCACCTTTAATACTTTTTTAAGGTGATTTGCGCATAATTGAATGCAATTTGGGCGATCATGTCTCGAAAGAGATATGACTGACTGGGAAGAAGATTTTCCCGCAGTAGGTTTGCCATTTCTTCCTGCAGTAGATCCTGACCGAATATCTCGTCTTCAATCTTTTTCACAGATATAATATGGCCTATCTCTGTCTTTTCTACAAATATTTTTAGCTGCTCTGACAAGCTTTTTTTTCCTACTTCATGAATTTTAATGTGTTACTAGTTTGGAATTTAGGTCCCACACTCTTACTGTCTAAATAGCTAAATAGCTAAATTTGTCTCTTCCCTCTAGCTAAGAGCTAAATAACAGGACAGATTATAGCCTTGGTTGACAAACAGGTCTACAACAGAAAGTAACGTCAACCTAGTGCGGGATAATCTTCTGCCTAGTCAGTCATTTCTCTTTCGAGACATGATCGCCCAAAGCGTGTATCACGTATGGCACTTAACTAACTGACTGAATATAATACTTGAGAACAATCAAAACTTTTTACTGGGTATAAAGTGAGGGGTTAGTTTTCTATTGCTATGAAATAATAAACTGATCCCCCACTAATTATACTTAATATGATAATGTAATATAATCTATCTCTTCTCCGTCTAGCTATGAATCGAATAACAGAATTGATTGAGTTCTATAGCTTTGGTTAGCAAACAGATCTCCCGCGGAAAGTAATGGCAACCTACTGCGAGATAATCTGCCCAGTCATTCATATCTCTTTCGATATATGATCGCTCAAAGCTTGTATCACGTGTGGCACGTAACTCAATGTCTGAAAATAATAGTTGAGAACAATCCAAACTTTTTACTGGGTATAAAGTGGAGGGATCAGTTTTCATTGTTATGAAGTAATAAACTGATCCTCCACCAATTATACTTAATATAATGTAATATAATCTATCGTTTTCTCTCTGCAGCTATGAATCAAATAACAGGACAGATTCGGTTCTATAGCCTTTGTTGGTAAACAGGTCTACCGCCAAAAGTAATGACAACCTACTGCGGGAATATCTTCTTCCCAGTCAGTCATGTCTCTATGATCGCGAAAGCGTGTATCACGTATGGCACTTAACTGATTGGGTTAGGTCCTCACTCGATGCTCCACACATTCGGTCTTGGGCTAAATCTAGGATAACCTAAAAAAAAACATTTCAATACTTAATGGCTAGCTAGTTTGTCTAGATAGATAAATTAAAATTTAGCTGGGTGCTCTGATCATTTGGCTTTGATTCACACGCTTGGAACGTCACCATAATTGCTATTTCCATGTAATGCAATGGCTAAAATCTTGTCTATCCATATAAATTACGAGTAGTGAGTTCGATCATCACTGGCTTATTGGCTGCTCCACAATTTCCAGCATTGAGCCACATCGAACCTGCGCTTAGAAATCATTATGTGCTCTTAAAAGTGGTGAAATGGCTAGCAAGCTCGTCTAGCTAGATAAATTGGGAATGAGTGGCGAATTCGATTCTAATTTGTCACTCCAGACTTTCGGCATTGTGTCACGTCTAAGCTATACTTAAGTATCATTTTGACACGTCGATATAGTGTAATAGTTCTCAAATTTGTCTTTCTAGACTTATAAATACTGAATAGCAAGATCGATCCATACTTAGTGGTCTACACATTCGGCCGTGTAACATATCAAAGCTAGACTCAGGAACTCCGTCAGTTTAGTGACATACAACACCTAATCAAAAAAAAAAAAAAAAAAAAGAAACACTAAGCAGTGATTACTAGAAAATAAGTTCATCCAACTCACGTGGTTCCCTGAGTAATAGAATACCTTGGTAGAATTAATAAGAAGCAAATTCTATCACTTTATTGAGAACATTAAGTCGGAAGTGAAAAATAACATGTTTACTACATACACCCCCACAAAAAGGCCTAGTGTATTAGGTATAGAAAGTCATACCAGAGGATCTCAGTAATTTGGAACATAAAATATTATTAGAACAAATTCATAAAAATCGACAACGTAACATACATGATACACGTTTTAGGCGATCATATCTCGAAAGAGACTGAGCAGATGATTATCCCGTAGTAGGTTGCCATTGCTTTCTGCGGAAGACTGATTGCAATCCAAGACTATAGAACCCAATCTGTCCTATTATTTAACCCATAATTGGAAGGAACAGACGGATTAATACCTTTCCTAAAAGTATTTATGCGTAAATGAATGCGACAAATTCAACTAGAATTCGAACTTTGTCAGGAAATCCGCATACACAAAATCTTTTTTCAACACAGAGAGATACAAAGGTAAAAAGGAAAAAAACAACTATTTGATATTTGAATCGTCAAATAGGTTGAAAGCATTTTCATGTCTCCTTTCGACACTAGTAACTATCATATTTCGTAACTGATAGTATTTAAAATATAAGTACTTTTTTTTATAAGTTTTTCGTCTTTTGTCTAATCTTCCGCAGAAAAGTTCCGTTTCTGTCAAGAAAATGAATATCATGTGACAGGATTCTAGGTAAATTGCTACAGAATATATAGACACCTGGTTATTTTATACAAAAGAATGTACTATTCTTTTTTATCTTTTATCATTTTACCCCAAGTAAGGCAAAAAAGCTTCTAGTACGCAGGGGGCTACAGGTAATTAGGCTGAGTATATTAGGGATGAGGAAAAGACAAAAGATGAATGGGATTCAAGAAAACAGAAGATGGCGAATAATGTCGTAATTAATTTTTTGAAGATTTTATTTATCAGAGAAGTACTAAACGAAGGGAAATTTTGCAGGTGAGAAGTGCGAGAAAAGAAACTGTTGAAGTAGAAGTACCAGTTGTAATTAGCTTTTTAAACAGAAAGTGTAGGGGATCTAAATCCCAAGCTATTATAACACTCCAATTCATATAATCGGGACAACAGGAACAAAGTTTGTCAGAGCAGTTAGAAAATGTTCGTTATTTTGTTTTTATGGCATATCAACCTCAGCGGTTCATATATTGCCAACTAAATGTTTATTTATTTATTGCTGGTAATCCCTTTTACTTTCAACAATTTATTGTTGTTTTTATATAGGTTTTATGTCTAGTAATACTTTTTTCTTTTTCGAGTAACAAGATTCAATGGGATTTGTTTTTAAAGGCAGGGTCCCCAAGTCCTACCCTTGTTATTCAACACATAACTGGAGGGTAGGGACGGTTTAATACCTTTCCCAAGGGTACCAGTGCTTAAGTGAATGCAGGGTATTCAACTGGAATTCGAACACGGCTCACTGATTTCTCTTTCCGAGCCGATATCCACCACACCACAACGCATATCCGTCACTAAACGCTTAAAGCACCTGGAATCTCCAAGCGGTCAACCATCTAAGTACTGACCAGGCTCAACGTTGCTTAACTTCGCTGATCGAGCGAGAACCGGTGTATTCAACGTGGTATGCCCGTGAGCCAAAAAAATAAAAAATAAAAAAATAAAAAAAATAAAAAAAATAAATAAAAAATTTAAAAAATTGTAGAAAAGAAAAAAAAGGTAAGCCATATCACATCGGTGAGAAAGATTGAAGACGAGATTTTCCGTCAGGATCAATTACATTACAAATCCGTCTTCATATTTTATCAAGAATCTTACAATATAACAGCAAGAACAACAGACCTGACATGACAGCAGTATTCAATGCGTGGACGCATGGTGGATTTGTAAATGTACAAAATGGAATCTGAAGAGAAACACTTTCTTGCTCGAAACACTGTGACCCAAATTTCCTTAGTGGAGATGCAGCAATCGATTCAATGTAGTCGCTTCACTTCCAGTCGGTTGAAAACTTGAGTCCCAGAAGACGTAATGTATTATTTTCCACGAGTCTAGCATCAAAGCTGCTGATAGCAGTCAGAGAATTTGTTCTGTGTTGATTACAGAAGAGAAGTTTTGTTTTCGAGGCTTTATATCATTTGAATATCATGTTATACTGATTTAATAAAATTACCTTCATTAGAAACTGGATGGTGACGTAATTAATTTTTTGAAGATTTTATTTATCAGAGAGGCTATAAAAACGGAAGAGATTTCTGCAGGCGAGAAGTGCGAGAAAAGAAATTGTTGAAATAGAAGTGTTGGTTGTATTTAATTATTTAGACAGTAAGAGTGTGGGACCTAAATTCCAAACTAGTAACACATTAAAATTCATGAAGTAGGAAAAAAAAGCTTGTCAGAGCAGCTAAAAATATTTGTAGAAAAGACAGAGATAGGCCATATTATATCTGTGAAAAAGATTGAAGACGAGATATTCGGTCAGGATCTACTGCAGGAAGAAATGGCAAACCTACTGCGGGAAAATCTTCTTCCCAGTCAGTCATATCTCTTTCGAGACATGATCGCCCAAAACGTGTATCCCGTATGGCGCTTAACTGACTGACTGAATATAATAGTTGATAACAATCAAAACGTCTTACTGGGCATAAAGTGGGGGATCGGTTTTCTACTGTTCTAAATGAATAAACTGATCCCCCACTAATTATACTTAATATAAACATGTAATCTTTTTTCTCTATAGATATGAATCAAATAACAGGATAGATTGAGTTCTATAGAATTCGTTGCCAAACAGGTCTACCGCGGAAAGCAATGGCAACCAACTGCGAGATAATCTTCTGCCCAGTCAATTATATCTCGAAAGGGACATGATCGCCCAAGTGTGTATCACGTATGGCATTTAACTGACTTATTGAATATAATAGTTGAGAACAATGAAAACTTCTACTGGACATAAAGTGGAGGATCGGTTTTCTAATTATACTTAATATACTTAATATAATAATGTAATATAATCTAACTCTTCTCCCTCTAGCTATGGATCAAATAACAGGAGAGATTGAGTTCTGTAGAATTGGCTGGTAAACATGTCTACCTGAGAAAGCAATGGCAACCTACTGCGGGATAATCTTCTTTCCAGTCAGTCATGTCTCTTTTGAGATATGATCGCCGAAGCGTGTATCACGTATGGCACTTAACTGACTTATTGAATATAATAGTTGAGAATAATCAAAACTTCTACTGGGCATAAATTGCGGGATCGGTTTTCTATTCTTCTGGCATTTAACTGACTAACTGGCAGCATGCGAATTACACATTGCAGATGCCAAAATTAAGCAAGTACAGTTATTTAAATGTTCATGGAATCTCTTACCAAAAGACGGGAAATGCAACACCGAAATCCAGAGACACATTACAGTTCGTGAAAGATTCCTTCTTAAAGCTAAGGAAAAAATAAATAAATAAGAAAATTTAGTTAGAAAAAAGAAAGAAATTACTACACTGCTTTGTAATATTCGTCATCGTATTAATAGTGAATGCTAGACAATCTTCTCACAGATAAAGAGGAAACATAGAAAAGTGACTACAGAAAGATGCTGAGGATATCAAGCACTGAAGATCGACACAAATTTAAATAAAATGGCACTAAAAAGTACATTTTTTATTTATAATATTCTATTCTCATCTTGGTTGACATAATCACGACGTTTCAACCGTTTAACGCCCCGTGCTTCTTCAAGTGACTAGAGTTTTGAACTGAACCTTTTATTTCGATCACTGAGAGATATCGTTCTCATTTTATGAGTAATCACATTTCAAGATGTTTTAGTTATAACCAACTCAACTCTCGAAGTGTTTTCACCACTGCTGTAGCCAAGTATTGAACACACAACTCTTTGTTTGAAATCACTGGTTCTCAGCAACGAGTGATGTGTCCTTGAGGACAATTAACTCAAATGAACCAAAAAAATTCCGATTCCCTGAGAAGGCCAGAGCATACAACGACCGAAAGGCTGTGAATATTGCAACCAAGATGAAAACAACCGTCCGAAAAATGTAAACAATTACAATAACTCATCACAGAGATATAGACAAATATTTATATTTAATATCAGAAAGAGACAGTTGCCCCCTGCTGCTCTCCTTGGGCTTCTTGACAAAATACAAAGGAGGATCTGTAACGTAGTTGATACTGACTTGGCAGACCGGCTGCAACCACTCTCTCACCGGCGTGATGTGGCTTCCCTGTGCCTCTTCTACAAGTACTTCCATGGCTTCTGTTCCGATGAACTTAGAGCACTGGTGCCGCCTAAGCAGGAATTTACACGAGATACTAGATTAGCAACTAGGTCCCACTCTTTTACAGTCAAAGATGTAACTGTAAATTCTACTCCAACAGCTTCTTTTCTCGCGCTTCCCGCCTGTGGAACTCCCTTCGACAAGTCTGCTTTCCCGACAGCTACAATCTCCAGCTGTTTAAATGTAGGGTCAATAGACACCTCCTATCACTCTAACTCCCAATTATTCTCATAACACTCTCATCTACCCAACCCTCATTCTCGGTATCCTTACCCGCCTATCACCCACCCTCTGACCTTTCCTATATTTAACCATTATCGGTATCCCTACCCGCCTATCACCCACCCTCTGACATTTCCTATATTTAACCATTCTCGGTATCCTTACCAGCCTATCACCCACCCTCTGACATTTCCTATATTTAACCATTCTCGGTATCCCTACCCGCCTATCACCCACCCTCTGACATTTCCTATATTTAATCATTCTCGGTATCCCTACCAGCCTATCACCCACCCTCTGACATTTCCTATATTTAATCATTCTCAGTATCCCTACCCGCCTATCACCCACCCTCTGACATTTCCTATATTTAACCATTCTCGGTATCCCTACCCGCCTATCACCCACCCTCTGACATTTCCTATATTTAACCATTCTCGGTATCCCTACCAGCCTATCACCCACCCTCTGACATTTCCTATATTTAACCATTCTCAGTATCCCTACCCGCCTATCACCCACCCTCTGACATTTCCTATATTTAACCATTCTCGGTATCCCTACCAGCCTATCACCCACCCTCTGACATTTCCTATATTTAATCATTCTCTGTATCCTTACCAGCCTATCACCCACCCTCTGACATTTCCTATATTTAACCATTCTCGGCATGCCTACCCACCTATCACCCACCCTCTGACATTTCCTATATTTAACCATTCTCGGCATGCCTACCCGCCTATCACCCACCCTCTGACATTTCCTATATTTAACCATTCTCCGTATCCTTACCCGCCTATCACCCACCCTCTGACATTTCCTATATTTAACCATTCTCGCTATCCCTACCCGCCTATCACCTCCCCTCTGACATTTCCTATATTTAATCATCCTTTCTCCACTCTATGTAGCCCCCTGCGCAGTAGTGGCAGTGACATGCCTTGCTCGGGGTGGGATTAAAAATAATGTATAGGTGACCTAAAAAGAAAAAGGATCATGGAAGATGTGACAATCACAAGAATTATTGAACGCAAGAGAAACAGGAGAAAGAAGAGCAAATCCAAGCTAAAAGGCTTGTGTAAAATATTTACACAACAAGGATTAGGAGGAATGGCAAAAATATATAAAAAAAAAATGAACAGGAAATTATGGAGAACAGTGTTTTCCCACGTCGCAAAGTGAAACAATAAAAAAGAAGAGGAAGATCTAGATAACATGAATTCTACAAAGAGTGGGAATCAGAACTTATAAATTTGGAAATGTAAAAATAGAATCTCCTCTATTTATTCCCTTTGTCTGTATTTTATTTTAATTTTCAGTAAATTTCTTCAGGTTTATGTTCACCTGTTTCCACAGAAATGGGGTTCTTTAAATTGTTAAGTGCAAAAAAAAAAAAAAAAAAACTAAAAAAGAAGAGAAAAACTGAACTGCGATAAAGAAGTGCAAATTTGTGGTTGTATTAACACAAAAGAATTACTGAGCACGCCTACAGAGTGAGCGTGAATTATAGATGAGCAATGTCTGATATTTCAGCTGATTTGATGCGATTAAAATTTCGAAGAGACAGTTTTCTAAGACATGTAAGAAGTTTGGGGAAGATGTTGACATTTAAGCAGAGAGAAATACTCCAAAAATACATTTAAGATCAGAATTAAAGGTGAAATATAACCAGACATTTTAACTTAGCGTCAAAAGAAAATGACAATGCATTTGAAAAGTCGAAAAAAGAAAAAGACGCCTTAAAAGCAATTTTCTCGAAGTTTCATTTAAACTGCCAAAATCATAAATAAATAAAGGTAACAGACACGATTATTTCTCGAAATACTCATTTTGTTTTCAGAATCAGACAGCGTCTATGGAACTAGTTTGTAATTCAAAGATTGTTCTTGATAGATTTATTCGTGATCTACGGCTTAACATTTTTCAGGTTATTTAAAGCCAAAAATATTTTGTTGTGGACACGGTTAAGAGTCCAGTGAGAAATAATACAAACACCAAAATAGGAAATAACGATATATATATATATATATATATATATATATATATATATATAAAGTAAATCTAAAAGTGAGCCAAAGCCGACCGCGGTTTCACTCGCCTTGTCCTGACGATCCGGCGAGTAAAACCGCGGTCAACTTTTGCCTCACTTTTAGATTTAGTTTGTATTTTTGCTCTACTTTCGTACTTTCTTATTGAGCTCTTTCCTGATAAGGTTTTCGTCTTGCTTTTTTTTCTTTAAAACACGGCTTATGCTTTGTTTGTTTCTTTTTTTTATTCCCCTTTACCCATTTGGTAGTAACTTTTGGATTTGACGACTTACGTTACTAATTTGTTAGCAGTAGGTTTTTCTGATTTCGATTTTGGTACGTTTTACAATATATATATATATATATATATATATATATATATATATATCAACACAGAAAAATAAATTTACGTGGAACTTTGATAGTAGAACGAATAAATACGGGATAGGTAGTAATACAGTAATTCGGGACTCGCAATGGTAATACGGTAGCAGTCTTGGCTATCTCTACTGATCGCTCTCTGCTGATCTCTCACTCTCTGCTTATCTCACTTATCTGAGATTTGCTCTTGTGAGGGGAAGTATATGTAGTTGTAGGAAGGGTTCAATCTGTTGTAATGGGTGATGTAACCATGACAATTTTACAGGGGGAATATAGTAATAGTTTAGAGATAAAAGCCTTACTAATATTCTATATATATATGTGAAACCAAGCACATGAGCTTCCATTAGTAATACGACAGCAAAAGAAGTGTCTCTTTAATATAATATTAAACTCTCAAGCGACCTTCATATCCTAGATATAAATTAACCTTTTATTCATAATATACTGAGCTCTTTATCTAGGGAAACAACACCATCAAATTATTATGATATCCATATAAAAACTGTTACTTAGAAAACAAATAAACACGGCACATTCAAGAGTCTATCAACTCAAAAGAAAATCCCTGGATGATAAACTGACTAAATGTATTAAAACTCTGTATTCCAAAAGTCCAAAGCCAATGTTATCTTATTCTGTGATGAATTATTCTCCATAAAGGATTCCGCCGCAGATCACCTGTCTGTCTGTATAGATTAAGCTAAAGATGGTAATAAATTTGGATGTGCCACCAGTCACTGCAAATTAGATTTAATATAAACATTTCCAAAGCAACTCTTCACTATTTAATGCCAGGGTGACGGCCATCAACTGACATCGAATTTGTCATAAATTCGACGTCATAAATTCAATTAAACATAAAAATATTATATATACTCTGACTCAATATCACTTATCAAATCACTGAAAAATAAAATATAAATTTTAAACGCAATAATCATTAAACAGCTCAACAGGATAAACAGCTTAAATTCCAATAATGTCAGTCCTTGCTATGACGATGAACTTCATCCGGCAGCAATCTTCTGATTGGGAGATTTGAAGAACGTGGAATGACTATAATTGCTGTTGTATCCAGGACCACCCTAACCAGGGATGGTAGAATCTGTTAGAGTCCCAGTTTTCGGCAAGTAATTGACCCACAACCTCCCAATCAGAGGCCTTGCTGCCGGATGAGGTTTACCGTCTGTTTTTCACTTATTTCGATAGACTTATGACACGGTGTGTTGTCTTGGTGAAAGATCACTTTTTTTTTCATTTGTGGCCGTTTTTGTGGATTTCTTCCTTCAAACGCTATTTAATATCGCTATTGATCTTTCTTTCTTTCTCAAGTTAATCGATGAAAAGCTACATTACATATCCCAAACTAAGACGTGCCTGCTGATGTTTGCGTTTTTGGTCGCTTTGGACGGCTTTCAGCTGCTGCTGTCCACCCAGATGACTGCTGATTTGGCTCCTGAGTGAAGTGGTAGATCCATCTTTCATCCATTGTCACATATTTACGCAAAGATCCTTGTTGTTGCTTTGAAACAGTTGCAAACAACACTCTGTATCGTCGAAGCGTTCTTTATATGATTGACTGTGAGCAAAAGCAGCACCCACTTTAAACACAGCTTTTTCATTGACAAATAATCATACAATAGGGTAAATACACTGCCTTCTGATATGTTCAACTCCTCTGCTATCTCATACAACTTCAATTTACGACGATCAAAAACGAGTTTGTTGAGTTTTTTTTTAGAATTTACCGGAACAAATGACGATTTTGGTTGACCTAAGCGTTCAGCATATTTTGTGTCTCTACGACCACGTTTAAAGTCAGAATGCCACCTGTTAACCATTGTTTTCGACGGAGCAGAGTTCAAATGTCACTCATCAAACCATTGCTTTTATTGAACAGTATATTTTCTCATCAGAAAGCAATGCTTTATCAACACACGAAATTCAGATTTTTCAGTTGTGGATCCACGCCTTTGTTCCTCTTCGCCTACAGACAAAGGGTTTGACAAGGTTGTGTTCGACCAGAACACTCAGTTAAACCCTCTAGTTACATGAGCCTCGCTACAAGGGCAGGATATGGTACAAGGCCAAGTTTTTAAAAAATGAATACAAGCATAATTCTTCAGGGTATATATATTCATGACATATCTATTAATGAGGGAAAGGCATCATACCACGAGAGCGGAAAGAAAACAGAACAAACAAATATAATCATATAAAGCAAATATCCTACATTAATCGGCTTTAGAGTACCTGAGCCACATCACAAAGGCAAAATTTGGCACAAGGCCAAGCTTTAATAAGCTCTGAATGCAAGATGATTTCTTCAGGACAGATTCATTAATAGGGGAAATGGATCACACCTTCTTGTTCTTGTTCTTCTTCTTCTATGTACCCTGTCCCTTCACGACGTAGGCGATCATGGTTCTCCACGTCTCCCTATCCCTTGTGGCTCTTAGTATGTTTGCTCCTGTTACACCTCGCAACCCCCGTTCTGTCATCCACCTGATCAGGCCCTGCAAATATTTTATCCGCTGCTTTCCTTTGTCTCTTTTACCTTCTATCTGGCCAGTGAGTATCAGGTTCTCCAAGCTCTCCTTCCTTATTTCATGTCCCAGGTACTTCAGTTGTCTCTTTCTGATCCTCAGTATTAATTTACTTTTTGTTGCCATTCTTTCCAACATCTCATCGTTACTTGCATGCTCAGTCCACGATATCCGCAGCATCCTTCTGTAGAACCACATTTCCGCTGCTTCCAGTTTTCTCCTCATTTTCAATGATATTGTCCAGTATTCACTACCGTATTGAAGAACTGACATCACATAGCAATTCAGCACGCTTTTCTTTGTTTCTAGTGAAATTTTCCTGTGTGTTAGTACTTTATACAGCTTCTGGAACGCGTGATTTGTCATGCTAATTTGCCTTTGGATCTCTGTGTCGCAGTTTTCATCTCCTGTTAGAACACTTTCTAGGTATTACCACAATGCCGTAAAACAAAGAAACCTAATTTCAAACATCACAAACCTTACATAAAATCCTTTAAAACATCTTTATTTTCAAGACTGTCTTATAACGGTTGACATTTTAATGTCTGTAGACGAATGAACCCGGATTAAATACTTATGAAGATCATTGAAGACTGAGAAAAATAAAGAAACTAGTTGATAATATGTGATTTTACTTGAATAATAATCGTCCTCGTACAGCGCCATCTTCAGTATCATTTGTCCCGATTCGAGCACGACTAATGTAGAATTAGACAGACAGTGAATACTAAATTCCCTACGAAAACCAATTGTTTTCGAGATGACTTTGCCAATGCTTTTACTCTGGTAAATACAGAAGGAGAAAAGAGAGACATGTCAACTCTGAAATAAGTTGACTAGCCCTGGACAGTTTAAAAAATGTATATACAGTGGAACCTGTCGTATGCGACAACCCCTAGTGCCATGAAAATCTGTTCGCATACTGCTGGTTGTCGCTCACTAAAAGTTCATAGTCATGACCTATTTACGCCAGAAACATATACTTCATTCATCAGAATGTACACATTAGAATTTTACCATGTAATCTGGTAATAAATAAATGAGAACATAAGAAAATGTCCTAGCTTTCAAGAAATTTGTTCAGCATAATTCCTTTCAAAATTAAAAAAAAAACGTATTTACAACGGCCAACAAGAGACCAAAATATTTATTCAGAAAAAATATTTATTAAGTGAACTTAAAAAAAGTATACGGTTTCACTCTTGTTTCTTAGAAATGAGTGATAGCAAAAGAGAACCTGTGATAATACGTGGAAAAGAACATACACAAAACTGACAGCGATCGTGCTTGAAGGTAGAGAAACAGAGAGATTGAGATAGATATACACAGATAGAAATAGAGTAGATAGATACACAAAAAAATAAAGAAACGAGAGAGATAGACATTTGAGAAAGGGACATAATTGTGTATAGAGACTGCGATAAATCCCTTGAACATGTCAAATGCAATACATGTTGTGCATGTTGTGCAAAACAGCCGATGTTTGACCGTGAGGAGAATCCAGCGAAGAAATAACAGTTTCATACAACACTACAATAAGAAAACAATGAAGAAGTGTTCCTGGCTTAGATCAAATCAAAATGAATTACATTACTCATTATAATTTTAGTTTCTCCCAATTTAGAAGTTTGCAGTGTACGACCAAAATCGATTTTTTTAAAGCGGTCGCTTGATTTTCACTCGTTGATGTTAGTCGTTGGTCGCGTTCTGGAGGTGGTCGCTCACTAAGGATCAATTAACATTGGCAAATCGTTCGTGCATAGAAAAACGGTCATTAACAACAGGTGGTCGAAGAGGAAGAGGGTTTCATACGGCAGGGTTCAATGTATATTTCAAAATACAGCGTGAATCAGCGCTGTAATTCCTGGCTTTGTCACACGTTACAACGTCATAATGACCTTGGAGAGGTTTTTTGAAGATATTACCATCGGGTTAAAGACTACGTCTGGTTCAAGGACAATAAACTTCAATTTTTCTCCTGTCAGATCAGAAGCCGTGAAAACAGATGTAGAAAAGACAGAGGGAAGCCTCATTCAATCGGTGAAAAAGAGGCTGAAGAGGAGCAACCAAAACGGGACCAATGAAATTGCAGATCCTCGTCTGGACTTTGTCGTCAAGATTTCTAAGATGAACAACAGGTGTACCTGACCAGATATTGCAACAGTATTCAATAAACGAACGGATGGTAGATTTATAAATATGCAAGGTGGTTTCTTATTAGGAAAATGCTCTGGCACAGCACAGCAACCCAACGACATTAGCTGTGGATGTAATACTGATTCAATGTATTTACTCCACTTGAGATTTGCTGAGAAAGTGAGGTTGAGGAGGTTTAATGTATTGCTCTCAGGAGAACTAGTGTGATCCTTATTAACGGGAAGTTGGATAGCTTATATATTATGGTAGAAGAAAAGCAGCTTCATTCTGGAATATTAAAATTCACGATTCATCTCATACCCCAATCAATCACAGATTGGAAGTCCATTCCAAGAGCAGAAGAGAGAGCTACTTTGTCAACCCCGGCAGTTTTCACTTTGTGACGGTAGTAGATGGTGGTGGTCTTCATCATAGATGCCAACTTGTGAACCGATTAGATCCGGAAGGTCATGGATAAATATCAGAAGAGCCTAGGACCTAGGATAGAGCGTTGAAAGAACCGCGCTCACGTGAAAGAAAATTGGATTAATAAAAAAATGATATTTGTATAATGCGACCGCTTATTTCTTACGTAGAAAAACGATCATAAGAACACACTATACAAAAGAATTATAAACTTCTACAATAATTCTTGATATCTGATGTGATTTTATTGAACTGAACATTTACGATAAATCGATAAATTTTAAATTGATCTGTCGCAATAACCACATTTGTCATCGTTGACTTGTTGATAAACCACTCTTTTTCTGTGTTAGATTATAAGCCTTCTTCTTGGTACGATTCAATAATAAAATACACACGATGCTACGAAGTTACAAAAAGAAGTCTAGTCTATTAATGTTTGTTTTTTTATATCTTAATCATCAGTATTTCCTGAAGTCTAAGATTAGCAAAGCCAATTTAGATCGCCATTTAGATGAGTGAACGAAATGACACTAGGTTCAATGAAGATTATCTGACATAGTTCCAAATTCAACCAAGATTTTACACTTAAATTTGTAAATTATAAATTCGATTAGTGACATTCAACAGAGATATCTATTCCGGGAATCAAAGAATTAACAAAAATAAATAAAAAATTAACAGTGTCGAAAGCGAAATTACTTCAGTTTTGACATGTAAGCAGGTGACTAGTGTCACCTGATCAGAAACTTATTTATAAATGGAACTATGTCTGTGAGTGTGTGTATGTGTGTGTGTCCGTTAGCTAGAGAAACGACTGAACCGATTTTCTTGAAAATTCACACAGCTGTACTATAAGCGTCTGCGAGTGTTCTTAGCTAAGTTTTGTTTCGAGGTACCCCCGATAAATATCGAAAATCCATAATCGAAAAAATCGGGTTGTAGAAGGAATGCTCCGATTTAAATCAAATTTGATACACTCATATAAAAAGACATAAGAAACGATATTCAGAAGTTTCAAGGTTGCACTTCTTACAATAGTGCAGAAAATCGATAATATATATATATAACAGATATAACAGACACAGATAATATATATATATAACAGATATAACAGACACACACACGCACACAAACATCTTGTCTTTTATATATATATATTTCGGGTTTGGCTCTAAGTAGGTACAATTGTATACCTTAGTCTCAGACATGATACCATTTACTCAGAGGACTCATTTCGCCTTCAATATTCAGTTTACGACGAAAAGATTTATTTGATATCGATACCAGAAAATCAAAATTTTACTTACATCCATTTATTTTTCTTTCAGTCTACGGTTTCGCTTTAACTGGAAACAACTATTGCTTTTTAGTCTTTCGTACCAACGTCCAAAGTGTCTGAGCTCCAGGACGATAGATTAGTTTTAAAGCTTTCATTACACCCGAGCAACGCCGAGCTATACTGCTAGTACGAATATAAAATGCATTCGCGTTTTCTTCTTTTTTTAAATAGTTTCCCCTTGTTTCTGTTCCAGAAAAGGCTACTTCCTGGGAATCACTTAAACTATTTTAAGAAAACCTCGATGTAGTCTATGGTTCACAAGCTTGTTTCGATAGATTAATTAAAACTGAGTAGTGTGTTCGATTATCATTATAGACTTCATACTTTCGGCCTTGTGCCACATTTAAGCAGAGCCTAGAAAATAATTTTTTGCCACCCTCGGGGTAACGAATAGCAAGCTAGAATCAATACGATAGCAGTGAGTTCGATTCTCACTGGGTGCCTCATACTTTCTCACTTGTGTCTAAGCTTGGTTCAGCGAAGGCCGATATAGTGTAATTGTTATCTCGTTAGAAACTATTGTAATTGTTTATGAGTTTGATCCTCACTGCGTGCCCTAACGCTTATGCTACAGCAAAGTTGCGCTTAGAAGATCACTATTTTGGGTACCTCGAGGCTGTGTAATGGTTAATACGCTTGTCTCGCTAGAAAATATTGCAGCTGAGAAGTAATTCGATCCTGACTGGGTGCCCCATGCTTTCAGCTTTTAGCCACATCTCAGCGGGGCTTAGAAAAATCAACTTGAAAAAATATGCGTGCCACCTATCTAAACTTATTTATAAATGGAACTTTGTCTCTTTGTATGTGTGTGTGTGTATCCGTTACCTATAGATTCCGAAATGGCTAACCGATTTTCTTGAAAATTTGCACAGTTGTACTATAAGCGTCTGCGAGTGTCCTTAGCTAGGTTTTGTGTCGCGGTACCCCCAATAAATATCGAAAATCAATAATAAGAAAAATCAGGTTATAGAAGGAGTGGTTTGATTTTAATCAAATTTGAAACATTCATAGACAAAGACATAAGAAACGATATTCAGAAGTTTCAAGGTTGCAGTTCTTACAATAGTGCAGAAAATCGATAATATATATATGAAAGTTTTCATTACAACCGAGCAACGCCGGGCTATACTGCTACTCGATTAATAAATCTTGAGTCTTTCTTTAGTTAAAACACAAAAAATATTTTTGTTATTTGCATGTACATTTATTTTGATTGTTTTTTTTTTTGGCTTTCTTTTGTTTTCTTTTTTTTTAATAGGACGCCCTGACCACACTAAATGTGATTCATTTAGTAGCTAAGTCCGACGAAGTAGCTTTTGAGTTCTTTTTAAATCGATTTCAGGGCAAGTAAAGCAGTAAAGCCACAAGGACTTGAGCTCCTCGGAGTGGAATAATTAGAAAGCAAAAATATAAGAAGCAAAAGCAGTTGAAGAGTAATTATGACAGTAGAAGGGAACTGACATTGCATTTAAATGTCGAAGATTAACGCTATTAAGAAACATGGAACCGAAAGTGAGTTTACACAAACGAGATATGAAAGTAAAGAAAATGTTAGCATAGAACTTACATTTACATACAGTAAACTCAATTGTATTTTAGAGATACCTTGTGAGAAGCATGAAACCACCTCTTAATTGCTGTTTTCCAAGGCCACCCTGACCCGCAGTGGTAGCACCTGTTAGAATCCCTGCCATGGGCAAATAGCTAAACTCCCCAAACTGGTGTCAAAACACTATAAAAATATAAGAATGCACTTTTATTGAAATATATATAAAAACAGATTTTTATTGAAAAATATACATCGTTGAAGAAAAAAAATTACCAACAATATATTTTTTAAGAAATGAATATAAACATTACTCATTTTTGAAAAAAATATTCCTAGCAAAACATTTTTGAAAAAAACAATATTCCTAGCAAAACATTTTTGAATGCAAAACTAGAAGACATCTTCAGTTTTCTAAAATAAAAAAAAGAATGAAATAAAATATTTTCATTAAAATCTGACTAAATCAACCTTGTCACTATAACCGAACATTAAGAAAATACATCGTAAAACCAAATTTTGGCATTAAATAACCCACAGTAGTTGATATGTCGTTAAACAAAACTCAAACTTAGACTTTACAGTCGGTCGTAATGCTGATTTGTTGTTAAAAATCTAAAAAAAAAATATCGAACATGACCGAAGTGAGGTTTTGTTATTCTACAGTAAGTATCGTCAACCTATCTAATTCGATTAGCTGAGTAAAATTGTTTAACAACCAAAATACATTTCTCAAATGATAATAATTCAGTTATTGGGCACCTCTACATGGCATGATTCTCTGTAGATCTCTTATACGCAAATTGTTCTCTCTAACCCTAACCCTAGCCCTTCGGCATAGCCTCGTCTCGACTCTCCCTCCTATATAAATAAGAGTTAACAGGTAGGTAACTCGAAAAATTTTGGGGAAGTTCATAGGAGTTCTAGAGAGTTCTTTATAGTTTTCTTGGTGTTCAGTAGAACTACTAGGCAGTTGATATTAGTCGGCAGTTAGCCGAGGTGTTCAGTAGAACTACTAGGCAGTTGATATTAGTCGGCAGTTAGCCGAATACTAAGGAGTCAGCTTTCAATCGAAGATTATCAAGTTCCTAACATTTAGGGTGCGTTAAGTTGATTAGCAACCGACATCGGACGATTATAACATTCAGTGCGAAAACTACTCCACAACATGTACAGAATAATCTGGTTTGCTCCAAGACGTCCGTATTTGGTAGTTTACCACTTTGGGGAACAAATCTTTATTGTACCTTTCTCAAAGATACAACACTTGGTCACCTCAACGTGGTGTAATTGTTAGCGGGCTAGTCTCACTGAAATCATTAAATTTGAGTAATGAGATAGATCCTCACTGGATGATATATAGTTTCGGCCTTGTGCCACATCTAAGCAACGATTAGAAAATCACCATACTAATTATGACTGAGGTCCATTTCAATTTAAACTAAGGACTCCATATTTTTGGCCTTGTTCTACATGTAAGTAACGCTTAAGAAAAATCACGATATTAATACTCGTTAATGCAATTGCAGCTACGTCGGGATTCTGGATTTCTGCACTTTCAGCCTAATGTCACCTCTAAGCTGCGCTTTGAAAATCATTAAGCCACGGTGTAACGGTTTCCAATCACGTTTCACTTGATCAATTAGGACTGAATAGTGGCTTCGATCCTCATTGTCGGCTCCAGAATTTCGTACGTTAGTCGCATTGAGGCTATGCTAAGAAACCACAGTAATGATTTGCTCTGGTAAATGTTATGTGAAGATGCTTCAAATGTTTGAACGGGCGATTAGTACTGAAACATCATCCATAAATGCACTGTAGAAAAAAAAAGGCGATGTCACTAGAGACTTTGCTAATGAACCACTGCAATATATACGAAGTTCAAATAGCATCTGCTGTAAATTTCTACAGTTCAAACGGTACAGTGTCTGCTTATTTTTACTCATATGTTCGTCTTTTAGCGATATTTGTTGTTAATTTCTTATAAGTTTCAACTTATAAGTAAAATGGTCTATTCTCTTATGTTTGCTGTAAATTTATCTAAGAGATGGAATACCGGTCATGAGTATGACGTGTTTCTATATATTTATTTCAGTGCAGCTCATTCACACTTATTAATCTTGCATTATTTAAGACCTTGCACGGTTTAACAATACCTTCTCTCGGCTGATAGGGGAACAATCGCCGTTGAGTGAGAGAGTTACTTAATGAGCATAATCTTAAATGGTCGATACAAAGAGTGAATAATTAAAACAAGAAACAAACTATTTCTATTTTTATATTTGCAATCGTTTTAATTTGAAAATATATTTCGTTGTTGCAGTATATTTGGAATGCAGTTTATATGATAATGCAAAACGAAACAATTATTACATTTTTTTATTCACAAATCATGCAGTTTGAAGTTTCGCAACGATACGTTCATTTTTGGCCTCTCTGTCGGCAAGGATTATACAATAACTGACTCATTGGAGTAGACAGTTGCAAACATGTAATGCAGACATGTATAAAATAAACTGATATTCCACTCTGGCTTATTTTTGTATCAGGTCTGGATTTGTAATTGGAGGCCACGATTGAAACAACCTAAGGTACGCAGATGATACAGTGCTGATAGCAAACACAGAAAGGAAACTGCAAGACCTCCTACAGAAGGTAGCTGAAGAGGGAGACAAAAAAGGATTTCAAATAAACTGCAAGAAAACCGAATGCATGGTCATCAGTAAAAAGGGAAGCCCAATATGCCAAATACAGGTTGGGGATACTAAAATTCAAGCAGGTACAAAAATTTAAATACGTGGGAAGTGTTATAATAGAAGACGTAAGAGATCCGAAGGCAAACTGGCATGGCGAAGGAAGCATTCCAGAAATTGAGTGAGGTATTAAGAAACAGGACAATTTCGTTAGAAACAAAGAAGAGAGTACTGGATTGCTATGTGATGTCAGTTCTTCAATATGGCAGTGAATGTTGGACAATATCATCAAAGATGAAAGAAAAGAACGAAGAGAGTACTGGATTGCTATGTGATGTCAGTTCTTCAATATGGTAGTGAATGTTGGACAATATCATCAAAGATGAAAAAAATGAAAGAAGAAAGTACTGGATTGCTATGTGATGTCACTTCCTAAATATGTCACTGAATGCTGGAAAATATCAAAGATGAAAGAAAAGAAAGAAGGGAGTATTCGCGAGGGCAGGGTTGAAAATGAGAAAAATTACACTGAATAGGTACCCAGTTCCGGGAAACAGTGTCCCGCGGTCGCGACACCGCATTGCAACAGAGGGGTGGACCAGGTGCTCGTCACTGGGGCCAGCTAAACTGGCGGTTGAAGGGACTGGGGAATTTTTGTCTCCCTGCCCGTCCATACGCGGTCGGGTCCCCACCTTAAAAAAGATCTCATGTCACAACTCGCTCCAGTGTAGGTGCAGGGTAAATATCCTCTGAATACTGTAAAAGTTTAAGTATATACGCCATTTGGACCTTAGTGGAATCCGAAACTAACTTTTTAATGTAGTATAAAAAATATCGACCGAATTTTTCTCTAATTTGGACATGTTTACGTTTATTGTATTCAAGTGTATACAACACCGCCACACTCTCCAGGTTGAATTGTAATTGGGCAGGAAATGGATCGGAGATGACCCTACATATTTTGAACGTTCGATATTTCATTTTTTGCAGCATTCTGTTAAGTTCCCGTTTAGCCAACATATATCTATCTGTACACAGCTTGAATTGGACAGAATAAACTTGTTGACCTGTGGTTTGTACGTGATGTCTGGCTGTACATTTGATTGTGTCTAGATATAATAATGGACTGGCTAAATTAGGATTTTCCAAAAGTCTGTCTGTAAAGTTATTTTGTAAAGTTATTTTGTGGCAATGCCGCATTAATACCTGTGGCGTTGAGTGTAGCACGGATACCTGTTTTATGAGTGGCTTCTCCTTGGTTAAAGAACGCGTGAATATATTCACAGACTACTTAAAATATGGCAGAAGGTTTGCGACGATGATCACCGTCTTCACATTTGACATGACAGACCTTCACATAATTGGTATCGTAAATCTAAACTTACTTCATATCTATCTATCTATCTATCTATCTATCTATCTATCTATCTATCTCACTTAGTTCTATATATATATATATATATATATATATATATATATATATATCACTTAGTTCATATCTATCTCATTTAGTTCATATCTATCTATCTGTCTACCTATCTTGATTAGTTAATATCTATCTATCTCTCTTAGTTACTATCTATCTATCTATCTATCTATCTATCTATCTATCTATCTATCTATCTATCTCACTTAGTTAATATCTATCTATCTATCTATCTATCTATCTCAGCCTGTTCGTATCTATCTATCTATCTATCTATCTATCTATCTATCTATCTCACTTAGTTCATATATAAATATATATATATATATATATATATATATATATATATATATATCACTTAGTTCATATCTATCTCATTTAGTTCATATCTATCTATCTGTCTATCTATCTCTCTTAGTTAATATCTATCTATCTCTCTTAGTTAATATCTATCTATCTATCTATCTATCTATCTATCTATCTATCTATCTATCTATCTCACTTAGTTAATATCTATCTATCTCACTTTGTTAATATCTATCTATCTATCTATCTATCTATCTATCTATCTATCTATCTAACTTTGTTAAAATCTATCTATCTATCTATCTATCTATCTATCTATCTATCTACCGATGTCGATTCATATGACATTCTGGTTTTGATCATCAGTTTTAATCCAAATAAAAAAAAAATGCAGTCATTTGACACAATTATATGTATATACCCCGCCAATTACAATGATGTACTGTCAGCAATCGGCATCTTAGGTAAGTAACATTTTGTAGGTCTTAATGTAAACAAGTTTTCAACGAAAGCTTCAATATGACTGATTAAATTAGGATTCTGCAGAAGTCAATCTGTAAAGTTATTTTGTGCCAATGCCACATTAATACCTGTGGCGTTGAGTGTAGCACGGATACCTGTTTGAGAAGTAGCTTTTCCTCGGTTAAAGAACGCTTGAATATATTAACAGACAACTTAAAATATGGCAGAAAGTTTGCGACGATGATCACCGCTTTCACATTTGACATGACAGACTTCCACATAAATTGCTACCGTAAAGCTAAATCTTAATTAAATTATATGACAGATTGGGTTCTATAGCCCTGACTGGCAACCATTCTACCGCAGAAAGTAATGGCAACATACTGCAGGATAATCTTCTGCCCAGTCAGACATGTTTCTTTCGAGACATGATCGCCCAAAGCGTGAATCACGTATGGCACTTAACTGAAAATTATTATGGTGTTGCTTGCAGACGATACAATTGTAGTGTACAAAACAAGTTCTAAGCAGTGGCTCATTGATGTTTTTAATCATTTCACCCCAAGCAAGACAGTACCGCCACTGATGTGGAGAGGGGTACATAAAAGAGTTAACGTTTTAGGCAGGAAGACTATGAAAAAGACAAAGACGAACCAGTTACATGGGGTGTCAAAGAAAAGGCAAGAGAAGGATGTGTAGTAAAGTAAAGGCAGTTGCGAAGGTAGAGAGAAAGGAAAAGATACACGCAGTGATGTAGAAAAAACTAGGGTTAAGTGGTTAAGAGATGGTTATTGATATTGCATTTAAATTCCTGGAGGTTGTAGGCGTCAGGAAAGCAAGAATATGGAAGCGAATTAAGGATGGGAATACAGGTGTGAAGACAGTCGCGAAGGTAGAGAGAATGGAAAAGATATACAGGGTGATGTAGAAAGAACTGGAGTCAAGTGGTTAAGAGATGGTAATTGACATTGCATTTAAATTCCTGGAGGTTGTAGGCGTCAGGAAAGCAAGAATATGGAAGCGAATTAAGGATGGGAATACAGGTGTGATGACAGTTGCAAAGGTGAAGAGAATGGAAAAGATATACAGGGTGGTGTAGAAAGAACTGGGGTCAAGTGGTTAAGAGATGGTTATTGATATTGCATTTAAATTCCTGGAGGCTGTAGGCGTCAGCAAAGCAAGAATATGGAAGCGAATAAAGGATGGGAATACAGGTGTGAAGACAGTCGCAAAGGTAGAGAGAATGGAAAAGATATACAGGGTGATGTAGAAAGAACTGGAGTCAAGTGGTTAAGAGATGGGTATTGACATTGCATTTAAACTCCTGGAGGTTGTAGGCGTCAGGAAAGCAAGAATATGGAAGCGAATAAAGGATGGGAATACAGGTGTGGAGACAGTCGCGAAGGTAGAGAGAATGGAAAAGATATACAGGGTGATGTAGAAAGAACTCGAGTCAAGTGGTTAAGAGATGGGTATTGACATTGCATTTAATTTCATGGAGGTTGTAGCTGTCAGGAAACAAGAATATGGAAGCGAGTCAAGGATGGGAATACAGGTGTGAAGACAGTTGCGAAGGTAGAGAAAAAGGAAAAGATATACACGGTGATGTAGAAAGAACTAGGGTTAAGTGGATAAGGGATCTTAATCGACTTTGCATTTAAATTCATGGAGGTTTGTTACAATATAAAAAAAAATAAGAATTTTCTCGAATTTACAAACTTTGCTTGGGGCACACAAAAATCACGAAATTTGAGATCTCCATGCAAAACGCTATTCGACCAATAGAAGAAAAAAGCAAAATTCAAATATGTTTTAATTACCAAAAGCAAATTCTTTTTACGGACCATTTTCACGAGCCGATGCGAAGTTTGTTTACCCTCCAATGGAAAGGCCAGAATCACATCCGGGAATAAATTCCCAAATAGCCGGTTCAATTGGAGTAGATAGATCTATCTATCGCCCGGTTCACACTCCACCCTCGTCTATTGAACAGGTTAAGAGGCTCATCCCGTGTTTCCTGTTTAGGATGTGGTTTCCGGCTTTCTCTTTTCCAATCTTCTCTCATTGTTTTGTTTTGTTTTTCAATTGGAGTAGATAGATCTATCTATCGCCCGGATCACACTCCACCCGCGTCAATTTAACAGTTGTAGAGGCTCATCCCTTGTTCCCTGTTTAGGATGTGGTTTCCGGCTTTCTCTTTTCCAATCTTCTCACTTTATTTTTTTTTCAATTGGAGTAGATAGATCTATCTATCACCCGGTTCACACTCCACCCACGCCTATTTAACAGGTTAAGAGGCTCATCCCTTGTTCCCTGTTTATTGTGTGGTTTCCAGCTTTCTCTTTTCCAATCTTCTCACTTTGTTTTTTTTTGTTTTTTTCAATTGGAGTAGATAGATCTATCTATTGCCCGGTTCACACTCCACCCACGTCTATTGAACAGGTTAAGAGGCTCATCCCTTGTTTCCTGTTTAGGATGTGGTTTCCGGCTTTCTCTTTTCTAATCTTTTCACTTTATTTTTTTCAGTTAAAGTAGATAGATCTATCTATTGCCCGGTACACACTCCTCCCACGTCTATTGAACATGTGTAGAGCCTCAACCCTTGTTTCCTGTTTAGGATGTGGTTTCCGGCTTTCTCTTTTCCAATCTTCTCACTTTGTTTTTTTTTTAATTGGAGTAGATAGATCTATCTATTCCCCGGTTCACACTCCACCCATGTCTATTGAACAGGTTAAGAGGCTCATCCCTTGTTCCCTGTTTAGGATGTGGTTTCCAGCTTTCTCTTTTCCAATCTTCCCACGTTGTTTTTTTTTTTCAATTGGAGTAGATAGATTCATCTATCGCCCGGTTCACACTCCACCCACATCTATGGAACAGGTTAAGAGGCTCATCCCTTGTTCCCTATTTAGGATGTGGTTTCCGGCTTTCTCTTTTCCAATCTTCTCACTTTGTTTTTTTTTTTCAATTGGAGTAGATAGATCTATCTATTGCCCGGTTCACACTCCACCCACGTCTATTGAACAGGTTAAAAGGCTCATCCGTTGTTCCCTGTTTAGGATGTGATTTCCGGATTTCTCTTTTCCAATCTTTTCACTATTACGTAGCTCCCTACACATCAGTGGCGTTATCGCCTTGCTCGAGGTGGTACGATAAAAGAAAAAAAACCCCTATGAAACGACATAAAAAGACGGAACAAGAAGACAGTCGCAGAGAGACATAAGAGCGTAATTAACATGCCCCTCGACGCACATCAGGCAATCTTTATTATTATTGTCTCAGTCTTTCTCCCTCACCTCAATATTCTCACAATTTACCTGTCTGCCGTCTCTTATACTGCAATTTTCTTGAAAATTTACACAGGCGTAATATAAGCGTCTGCGAGTGTTCTTAACTAGGTTTTGTGTCGAGGTACCCCCGATAAATATTGAAAGTAGATAATCGAAAAAATCGTGTTATAGAAGGAGTTGTCCGATTTTAATCAAATTTGATACACACATAGACAAAGACAGAAGAAACGACATTCAGAAGTTTCAAGGTTGCAGTTCTTACAATAGTGCAGAAAATCGATAATATATATATATTAAAAGGCAACATGTTTGTGTGTGTGTGTTTGTTTATCTGCCTGTATGTCTGTATTTTTTCAGCCCTTTTATTTTAGTTTTTTGCTTCGGATTTGGCTCTAAGTAGGTATAATTGTAGATCTTAGTCTCAGCCATAATATCATTTACTCAGAGGACTTATTTAGCCTTCAAAATTCAGTCTACGACGAAAAATCTTATTTGATATCTATACCAGGAAATCAAAATTTGACTTACATCCATTTATTTTTCTTTCAGTCTACAGTTTCGCTTTAACTGGAAACAACTATTGCTTTTTAGTCTTTCCTGCCAACGTACGACGAGTTTGAGCTCCACGGTCATGAATTAGTTTTAAAGCTTTCATTACACCCGAGTACGCCGGGCTATACTGCTTGTGCAACATATTCAGAAATAGTTTACAAAAATTAACATGATATAAAAAAATGTAATGTAACATATGTCCTACTTTGATTTTTATATAAATTTAATTAAATATATAGGGACCAAATGAACCCACAAACGAAAATAGAATATAATAAAACTTTCAAAGTAAGCAATAAAATATTTTAGTCAGACGTATCCAACAATAAAATTTAAGAAAACTGAATGCATGGTCATCTGCAAAAGGTGCAACCCAAAATGCCAAATACAGGTGGGGGATACCAGAATAAAGCAAGTACAAAAATTTAAATATCTAGGAAGTGTTCTAATAGGAGATGGAATGTGCGACACAGAGATCAGAAGGCGAATTGGCATGGTAATGGACGCGTTCCAGAAGCTGAGCAAAGTATTAAGACACAGGAAGATTTCACTAGAAACAAAGAAAAGAGTGCTGGATTGCTATGTGATGTCAGTTCTTCAATACGACAGTGAGTGCTGGACAATATCATCGAAAATGAGGAGAAAACTGGAAGCAGCGGAAATGTGGTTCTGCAGAAGGATGCTGTGGATATCGTGGACTGAACATGCAAGCAACGATGAGGTGTTGGAAGGAATGTCAGCCAAAAGGAAATTAATACTGAGCATCAGGAAGAGACAGCAGAAGTACCTGGGACACGCAATGAGGAAGGAGAGCTTGGAGAACCTGATACTGACTGGCCAGTTAGAGGGAAAGAGAGACAGAGGAAGGCAGCGGATAACATATTTGCAGGGCCTGGTCGGGTGGATGACGGAACGGGGGTTGCCTAGAGTAACAGGAACAAACATACTAAGGGCCACAAGGGATAGGGAGACGTGGAGGGCCATGATCGCCTACGTCCTGAAGGCACATAGAAGAAGAAGAAGAATCCAACAGAAAAATAACACGGTTTTGAACAGCCGCGTCTATTAAAATGTTGCGTTTTGCAGCTATATCATGATTTACAAATTTACAATCTTTTTATATATGATTTACAATATTTACATTCTTCAAACTGTTGTCCTCATTTTCTTTGCCATATTCCCTTTCAAAATTTATCTATATTTATAAAATGTAATTATTTACACTATTTACATTGATCTGACTGTTATCCTCCTCAAGGCTGCCATGTTCACCTTCATCATGTACTGCTGCCATTTATGGTCAGGTGCCCCTGCCGTTCTCCTCAGTGTTCTTGACAAGCTCCAAAGGAGAGTCTGTAATGTGATAGGTACTGATCTGGCGACTCGACTGCAGCCACTTTCCCATCGTCGAAATGTGGCCTCCCTCTGTCTCTTCTATAAATACTTTCATGGCTTCTGCTCGGATGAGCTTAAGTCACTGATGCCTCCTCAACAGGTGTTTACCCGTGCAACCAGACTGGCAACTGGGTCCCACCCATTCACAGTCAGGTTAGCCAAATGCAGACGACAATTCTACTCCTGCAGCTTCCTCTCTCGCACTTCCCGCCTGTGGAACTCACTCCCGTATTCTTGCTTTCCTGACGGCTACGACCTCCAGAAATTTAAATGCAAAGTTTATACTCATCTACTAACCACTGGACTCTAGCTCTCTCCCCTCTCCTGTATCATCTTCACTTTCTCTCCCTCATGTATCTGTCATTGCACCTGCTTTCTCAGCTTTCTATTGTTCCTTTCTAACTAGCTTGTACTCCTCACTCTTTTCTAATTAATCTATTTACATTTATGTAACCCCCTGCACATCAGTGGGGTTTCTGCCTTGCTCGGGGTGAAATGATTAAAAAAAAATTACTGAGATGAGTTAATGTAATTATTTACATCATTTACATTGTTTAGACTGTTGTCCTCATCTTTTTGTACTATTCACCTTCAATGTCTTTCTATATTTCTAAGATGCGGTCATACAATTATTTCCAATATTTATATTGTTCGGGCTGATGTCCTCATCTTTGTTGTCGTATTCACCATCAATATCTGTCTATATATCTGAGATGAGGGATTGTAATTATTTACTCTATTGACATTGTTCAGACTGACGTCCTCATCTTTGTTATCGTATTCACCATCAATATCTGTTTATATTTCTGAGATATGATATTGGACATATTTACATTATTTACATTGTACTGTTGTCCTCATCTTTGTTGCTATATAGGAGAAATTTTGGCTCTTTTACGCTTAGGAGAACGGAATTTCGAAAGTTAACTCTTTATTTTGTTCACCTGGATAGATTGTTCCATTTCCAAGAGCCATACCTCTTCCAGATATCTTAGTATCGGTTGGCTACCTTTAACTCTAATCTATATGTTGTTGTGTTAACTTTGGCTGAAGGAAGGTTTTGAACACAGCCAAAGATTTATCCAATAGGGTGTATGACCTTGAGAACATCAGTGTAAAATGTTTGAAACTTATAAGCTTAATGTCCTAGTATACAATGTTTTTATAAATATAGATATAAATATTTCCCCCGAGGCAAGGCAGTACTGCCACTGGTGCGCAGGGGGTATATAAGAGGAGACTGATGAGAATGAGGAACAAGTTAAAGTGGGTGTCAGAGAATGGGTAAGAGGAGGAGGAGAAGACTGGTGTGAAGAAAGATGTGTGAGAGGGAAATGGATATGATAAAAGGGCTGTCAAGGAAATGACGCGAGTCAAAGAGATAAGTGATGGCAATTAAAATTTCGTTTAGATTAGTTTAATTATAACTATCTGGGGAGCAGTTAAACGAAAAGGAAATCCTCAATCGTGAAGTGCGAAAAAAGAATCTGTCAGAGGAGAAGTTGCGGTTACATTAGATTGTTTTCACCCTAAATGATTTGGACATAGTTGCTCGTCTAGTAGCTCGAGTAAATTCATGCTGCACAGAAGCCGTGAATGTATTTCTAGAAGAGACTGAAGAAGTCACTTTACGTCGGTTAGAAAGTCACTGGAGTTGAGCTACCAGGTCAGGAGCGATTAAATTGCAGATACTCCATTAGATTATGTCAAGAATCCCAAGATGAATAGCTGGGGCGCCCGGTCAGCAGTATTCTATGCACAAGCGGATGGTAGATATATATAAATGCAAGATGGATTCAGATTTAAAAAACTTCCTGGTCCTACACAATCAACCAAGATTGCTAGCAGCAGATTTAGCTATGAATTCAATGTAGTCTTTCCACTTGAGAGAGTTCAGCAGAGAAGGCGCAGAGGATTGCTTTCAGGGAGATTTTCCTGATCCATGCTGATAGGGGTATGAGTGATTCTCTATGATTATTAAAATATAACAGCTTCGTTTTAGAGTCATTAAAATTTACGAGCCATTTCTTATCCTAGTCTAAATTCCACTAGGAGACGTAGTGTTTTACTAAGACCTCCTCTATATTAACCAAGGCCTGTCCTTTGATTAAAGTTGACTTGCTGACGTCACACTTAGTAGAGCTCTGTTTTATACGGAGTCCGTTAGCGTTGACTTATTTTCAGAACCAAACACGCCTTTCTCTTGCAAAGGGAATTATAAAAATGGACCGAAAGTTCATTGTTTTTCGTTTCCAAAAAATGAACATGCCATTAAAAGGGAGAATTAAGTCCATTTAGCAAAGTAAGTAGTTAAAATTTTATCACCATTCATTCCAACAGTCGCTAAAATCAAAATTTGATAAAAAATTAGTTTTGCCGTAGCACAAGAAGAAAGAAAGCACTTTGTTTATATCTTTTAAATTAATACAATAAAATAAGATATTATTTTTATTTCTTTGAATAAAATTGAAATAAAAAATATCTGAATTAAAAAAAAATCTAAATACGGTTATTCGTTCGTAAGTTGTTTTTTTTCGAAATGTTTTAAAACTTAAACTGAAGCCGAAAAAGTTGTTAAACATTATATTTTCTAAAAGTATTTCAATTAATATTTTATTGATATTTTATTTAAGAAAATAGTGTTTTCTTTTCAATGAAATGTTCAAAAATTCTTAGAAAACGAAAGTAAAAACTTAGTTAACATTTCTATACTTACTTTCAACTTTATGAATCATTTTCAAACATGAAAAAATATTCCTGAATTAAATTTTTTTTATTCTTTTTCTTGTATTAACAAAAACTACAAAATTTATTCTTTAGTTAATTTTAAAAGAACTTGTTCGATTTTTAAGGATTTTTATTTGAAAACTCCCTGAAATTACCGAAAATTTAAACTTGAAAATGATGATCTAAACTTTGTTTAAACCTATTATTTCTGACTAAGTTTTGAATTTATTTGAAACATAAAGGCCTAAATCACACCACACTTGAATTTTAAAACCTAATTTTTAAAATATTTAATTTTTAGAAAATATTTAGCATACAATGAACACCCTCAAAATATATTTTCCAAACATTTTTTCCTATTTTTGATAATTTGAAAGTTAATTATCGATATTAATCCATAGAAAAAAATTGGAAATAAAAAATTGGGAATAAAAAATTGGAAATAAAAATTAGAATTTTAACTGAAGAATTCTTTTATAGTGGGTTTAGGGTTTTTTAATCCTTAAAAAATTAATAAGTAAAACATTAACCAAAAAAGAGTTTTGCAAAAAAATGATTTTTTTTATAAACAGTATAACATCATAAATGAAATAGAAATTAATCTTTTATTAATTCTTACTTTTTTTTTCATTTTTTACTATTAAAATATTTTAAAAATGTAATTTAATCACCGAATATCCTAGAGATTTTTAATACGAATAAACGAAAAGTTTTGTCTTTAAAACTGTGTTTATTTAAACCGACAGTCAGTAGTCAACAATGATGTTCATATTTTCTTATTAATTATTGTTTTTCTTAATTTTATTTAAAATTAATAAAACCAGCATAAATCGAAACATATGTCTTTCTTTTTCTTTGTTACATTTTAAAATGTTTTAAAATCTTTATTAAAAAAACGACTTTGTGATTATCAACATTGTCATGAAGCGAGAGACACGGCTGCTACGCTGATTCATGGCTCTACTACCGTGACGTCACATTTCATTTGCTCAGACCTTGGTTAATATAGGAGGTCGTGGTTTTACTCTCTGGGAGGCAGGCCTGTTTCATGCTATTGGGAGGTAGGTGCGATTGTCTATGATGGTTAATTGATAGCAGCTTCGTTTTGGAAGCATTAACATTTACGAGCCATTTCTTACCCCTGTACCACTACTGATTGTAGGTCCTTTTCAAACTCAGCAGCGAGGTTCGCTTTGTCGCCCACACCAGGTTTTGATTCAGGCGAGAGTAAACTGTGATGTCATCGGCATACATGCCTACTGGGGATCTTGTGGGATCGGGGATATCATTAATGTAGATCAGAAAGAGCGTAGGACCTATGATAGAGACTTGAGGGACACCCGCGTTAGTATGGTAGTTTTGGAAGGCAATTCTGTTTAATACCACCTTCAATGTGTTGTTAGAAAGGAAAAACTGGATTAGGTCAAACAAATGTCCAGTTATACCATAGCTCCGCAGTCGGCGTAGAAGGCCAGCATGCCAGACTCTGTCGATCGCTTTGGAGATATCCAAGGCAACGGTTCGGGTTTCGCCGTCTTGTCAAGAGCCTGGTATAAAAGCATAACTGATTGTAGTAAGTTTATGAGAATTTTATCGACTGTTTAGTCGAGTTTAATATGTGGATATACCTTTTATTTTCAGATTGACGTAAGTGAATGTTGATTATTTAAAACTGATAAAAGTCTATAAATTCAAACATTAATGAATTATGTTGTAACACTTAAACTGAATAATAACATTTATATATTTTTCTACTCAGAAAAAAAGATCGTATCATTGTTCATACTAAGATTTAATTTCTGATTATTTTAATTCGTATTTCTTGATAATCATTTCAGTAAATAACTCTTTCTTTTATTAATCTTGTATCGTTTACGACACAGCACTGTTTAACAAAACCAGTCCTAGACTGATTGGCGGACAAAGTCGTTTGGTCTGGAAGAGTTACTTTCTGATCATAATCTTATGTGACCGCGTCAAAGAATGAATAATTAAAAGACAAAATAGTTTATTTCTTTTTAAAACCGTTTTTCTTCATTTCTTTATTAGCTTTTAATTTTACGATTGTTTTACTACGGTTAATCCTTATCTTTTTAGTAAAGTGTAATGAATGTGTTTTGTCTGAATTAAATAAGACTAGATATTATGTACAATTTATTCTTAAAAATATAATGTAATTCTAATATTTGCAACGGTGCGAGAATTTTATTTAGTATTATGTCGCCGGAAGTTATCAACCATCCGTCCGTGCATGGAGTACTGCTGCCATTTATGGTCAGGTGCCCCTGCCGTTCTCCTCAGCGTTCTTGACAGTCTCCAAAGGAGAGTCTGTAATGTGATAGGTACTGATCTGGCGACTCGACTGCAGCCACTTCCCCATCGTCGAAAGTTGGCCTCCCTTTGTCTGTTCTATAAATACTTTCATGGCTTCTGCTCAGACGAACTTAAGTCACTGATTCCTCCTCAACAGGTGCTTACTCGTGCAACCAGACTGGCAACTGGGTCCTACCCATTCACAGACAGATTAGCCAAATGCAGGCGACAATTCTACTCTTGCAGCTTCTTCTCTCGCACTTCCCGCCTGTGGAACTCGTTCCCATATTCTTGCTTTCCTGACGGCTACAACCTCCAGAAATTTAAATGCAAAGTCAATACTCATCTATTAACCACTGGACTCTAGCTCTCTCTCCATCCCCGTATATCCTTCAATTTCTCTCCACCTATGTATCTGTCATCGCACCTGCATTCTCAGCTTTCTATTGCTCCTTTCTAACTAGCTTGTACTGCTCACTTTTTTCTAATTAAATTTTTTACAGTTATATAGCCCTGCCCGCACATCAGTGGCAGTTCTGCCTCACTCGGGATGAAATGATTAAAAAAAAAAAACAACAACTGCATCTTTTCAGTTGATAATTAAAGAAATATATATATATATGCGCAAATAGAGGATATATATGTATATATTGGTGTTTGTTTAAGTGTAATATATTATCTTGAACGGTGGATGTAATTAACAAGTACATCCAGTCATAGGTAAATTCAACAAAAGACATGGGCGATTGGCAGATATATCCAGCTGTAGATGATAGCAAACAAGTGCAACGAAAAAAAAAACAAAGTTACAACCGGCTAGAAAAACAATGGACAACCGAGTGTGATTGACAGACACATCCGACCGTTAACAAAGTGACAATCCGAAAAGCAAAAATACTATATAAAGTTTAGCATATTTAATGAAGAAGCAGAGAAAATACCAAATGGCTTCCTATTCCGACTGCTCCACTGCTCAACAAAAGCGTCACCAAAAAGAGAATAAAACTATAAAATTATATTTTTATATAGACGTGTTCTTCGATGTTTCTCTAGATCTATCAGCGTAATACAATATAAGGAATAACTGATGTTTTCCTTTTTTACTTAAGGTTTATATAGACTTATGTCTACACTAGCAGTATAGCCCGGCGTTTCTCGGGTGTAATGAAAGCTTTAAAACTAATCCATGGTCCTGGAGCTCAGACTCAGCCTAAGGAATATTTGAAATAATAAAATAATTGCGACAATTTACCAATCGCACATAATATATACTAGCAGTATAGCCCGGCGTTTCTCGGGTATAATGAAAGCTTTAAAACTAATCCATGGTCCTGGAGCTCAGACTCTTTAGACGTTGGCACGAAAGACTAAAAAGCAATAGTTGTTTCCAGTTAAAGCGAAACTGTAGACTGAAAGAAAAATAAATGGATGTAAGTCAAATTTTGATATCCTGGTATAGATATCAAATAAGTTTTTTGGTCGTAAACTGAATTTTGAAGGCTAAATAAGTCCTCTGAGTAAATGGTATCATGTCTGAGACTAAGATCTACAATTATACCTACTTAGAGCCAAATCCGAAACAAAAACTAAAATAAAAGGGCTGAAAAAATACAGACATACAGGCAGATAAACAGACACATACACAAACATCTTGCCTTTTATATATATATATATTATCGATTTTCTGCACTATTGTAAGCACTGCAACGTTGAAACTTCTGAATGTCGTTTCTTATGTCTTTGTCTATGAGTGTATCAAATTTGATAAAAATCAGACCACTCTCTATAACCCGATTTTTTCGATTATCGATTTTCGATATTTATCGGGGGTACCTCGACACAAAACCTAGCTAAGAACACTCGCAGACGCTTATAGTACAACTGTGTAAATTTTCAAGAAAATTAGTTCAGTCGTTTCGGAGTCTATAGGTAACGGACACACACACAGACAAAGTTCTGTTTATAAATAAGTTTAGATATTTGACTTTCCTGTATAACCAGACCATATTACTAATTTTTCAAGGCCCTTACTTACCTTATTGTTAAATCTCCGGCGTCTTGCGGTTATATCCAAATACGGTAAAATCTATGAAAGTAATTCCAAATGAAAACCCTGTGCGGAGGCCCGAAAGCGGTTGTTTGTGAACCCGTACAACTTTCCGGCAACTCATGCAGCCAAGCCACCTACCATTGTAATGCCCTGTAATTCTTTGGATCTTATCGCTACAACATATCCTCCAGATACCATAACATAGGCCTGCGACCTGGAGAAGGTCACTTCAGTTTCACAACCAAAGGATTGAATTTTAACCAGATAAACTACTGCCGTTATTTTCCGCGGTGAAAAATTCCTACTAAAATCGGGTTTATTTTTAATTTTTTGAATGTCGTAAAAACCAGATGTGTATCACGGTTTTCGATTTTAATGGGAAACACCTTCAAGATCATTTTGTCGGATATAAATGTAAAAATGACATTTATTTTTTTAATTAATTTTAAAAATATCATTATCAATTTCCAACCGGCGCAGTGTAGCTTCCCTGTGTCCACTTCTACAAGTACTTTCAATGCTTCTCCTCTGATAAACTTAGCTCACTATTACCTCCTATATATAAGTCTACTCGAGCCACAAGATTAGCAACTAGGTCCCACTCATTTATTGTGAAACCGATAAATTGTAAACGCAAATTCTACTCCAGTAGCTTCTTCTATCGCACTTCCCGCCTGTGGAATTTACCCTTCTATTTACCTTGCTTCCCTGACAGCTACAATCTCCAAGAATTTAAATGTAAAGTCAATAGTCATCTCCCATCTTACTAACCTGCATCCTCTTTCTCATGGAATTCCCTTCCATTGACTTGCTTCCCCAACAGCTACAATCTCCAAGAATTTAAATGTAAAGTCAATAGTCATCTCCCATTTTATTAACCTGCATCCTCTTTCTCATGGAATTCCCTTCCATTGACTTGCTTCCCCAACAGCTACAATCTCCAAGAATTTAAATGTAAAGTCAATAGTCATCTCCCATTTTATTAACCTGCATCCTCTTTCTCATGGAATTCCCTTCCATTGACTTGCTTCCCCAACAGCTACAATCTCCAAGAATTTAAATGTAACGTCAATAGTCATCTCCCATTTTATTAACCTGCATCCTCTTTCTCATGGAATTCCCTTCCATTGACTTGCTTCCCCAACAGCTACAATCTCCAAGAATTTAAATGTAAAGTCAATATTCATCTCCCATTTTATTAACCTGCATCCTCTTTCTCATGGAATTCCCTTCCATTGACTTGCTTCCCCAACAGCTACAATCTCCAAGAATTTAAATGTAAAGTCAATAGTCATCTCCCATCTCACTGACTTGCATCCTCTCTCTCATGCTGTCATCTCATTAGTGCAGTATTCTCATCCATCTCCTACCGTTTCCTGACACCCTCTGTATTCTGTCACTCCTTCTCATAACTTTCCTTCTATGTAACCTCCAGCACAAGGGTGGTAGTATAATGTCTTTTTTGGGGCGATGTGATTATAAAAAAACTATTTTTCTGGGTCTAGTTTAAACTGTACCATCATCTACCATATTGTCATTAATGCTGATTGGATCCATCAATTAAATAACTATGAGTTACTTGTTATATTCAAAATTAAATAAACAATATTTACCAGTTATATTCAAAATTAAATAAACAACTGTTGCTATATTGTCCAAGAAACAAAACTAATCACTTTATTAGATCATGAATTTAGATTCTGATAAAAAGTATATTTTCAAGAATTTTACATGAGAAAAGGATCATTTAATAATTTGAATCTAAAAAAAATACCAATCACTACAATATCATTGGGGTAACTTGCTGGGGCTTTGTTGTTTTGGGGGTATTAACGGGCGTTATATTATATTGTCAGGTCGGGTAATCATCGTTACATAGCTAGAGCGCTCTCTTTTCCAACGTAATATGTGAAAGTTTTTTACGGAGTTAAATTATACCAGGTACAAGTTTTATTGCAACCCTGAGACAAATACAAGTATTTGTATAATTTTAAATTATGAATATGAATAAACATTTCGCGTGTTAATTAATTATATAATCGTTTTTGCTTGTAAGAATTAATTTTTGTTTTTCCTCTTTATTTTTTATTTCAATTTTTAGTAAAAGTTTTTTTTTCTTTTACAAGCCACTCTCTCTTCGTTGAGATTTAATAAAAATAAATGTTACCTGGAGAAAATAAACCCAGAACTGAAAAAGAGATTTTAAAAAATTAACATTAAATTAATCCATGTTTTTTAGCAATTTCTTGGTAATTACCTGCGTTAAACATGATTAATTTTTGTTTATTATGTGGTCAACAGAAATACATGAAGAGGCAATTCTAATAATATAGATTGAAAATTGTACAAAGAAAAGCTATATATTAGTCCACTGGTTGGTAAACTACGTCTCAGCGGCCACACTGAAATCTACGACTGGTTCAAATACGAACTTTAAAATCAAATTTTTTTATAACACCTTTTCGTGTATTAGTCGATTTTTGTCGAATCCATTCAACTTTATTTCTTTGTATTTTACTTATTGTCCTATGGAAATAAATTACAAATCGAATATCAGTCAGTTAAATGCCATACGTGATACACGCTTGGGCGATCATGTCTCGAAACAGACATGACTGACTGGGCAGAAGATTATCCCGCAGTAGGTTGCCATTGCTTTCTGCGGTAGACTGGTTGCCGACCAAGGCTATAGAACCCAATCTGTCCTGTTATTTGATTCTTAGCTAGAGAGATGTATTATAATGAGTAGTAATTAGTGGGGGATCAGTTTATTACTTCGTAACTATAGAAAATCGATCCCCCACTTTATGCCCAATAGAAGCCTTAATCATGTTTCCAACTATTATCTTCAGTCAGTCAGTTAAGTGTCATACGTGATACACGCTTGGGCGATCATGTCTCGAAATAGACATGACTGACTGGGTATAAGATTATCCCGCAGTAGGTTGCCATTGCTTTCTGCGGTAGACTGGTAGCCGACCAAGGCTATAGAACCCAGTCTGTCCTGCTATTTAACCCATAACTGGAAGGAAGAGACGGATTAATTCCTTTCCCAAGGGTATTAGCGCGTAAGTGAATACAATGGATCCAACTGGAATTCGAACTCGGCTCCACGGTTTCTCGTTCCGAGCCGATATCCACTATTCATTTAATTGAATATTCTGAATAAATTATCAAATTTCTACTGCCCTGTCGTCTGGGGACTCAGAATACGCCGAATGCAGAAGGGTGACTCCCAACCGATTAGGCTAATTTCTGGGTACGACGAAAAACTACATCCGGCAGCGTTTTCTCTGATCAGGGGATTTTGAGGAGCGTGAAACCACCGAATTGCTGTAGACCGGCGTAGTAGCATTTGTTACGACAAATATTTAATCCCCAAACCGGTAGCAAAAGATTATGAAAGTACATAAACAGATATTTTTAATAAAAACACCAGCGATACAATAAAAATACCAGCAATGTATTTTAGGATATATATATATATATATATAAGGAACGACGAAAATATTATCAACGTTTAAAACAGTGCTCAACATAGAAATAGAGCTATGAATATTTATTATAAATTATAGTTTAGAACATGTACAGATTATCATCTACTACAAAGTGTACATTTTGTACATTGAAAGGACAATGTCTTGTCAGTAGTTTTTAAAGGAGGATGAAAAATTCGCTTCCTTTAATTGGAAAATAAATTTAAATATATAAAAAAAATATTAATAATTTCTACGCCAGGGTTTCACAATCCTTTCAAAAAACGTCAAAAGGTCTGTAGCCTTATACTTCACTAATACAGATACGTTTATCCACTAAAAAAAAAACCCCTACCTCTTGGCCGGTTATGCTGTTTCCCACGCCTCTCCCTTCTTTGCCCATCTACTCTTAATTTCTCCGACCCCCTATACACTTTCTTACTTCTCCCCCTTTGTTAAACCGAAACGCCGGGTCACGAAAAGCTGTATATAACCATACTTGATTTTCTATTGTTAAACCTGGTGGCTTTCTACTGAAAATTTTCACCATATTTATTTTACCTCTCTCTTTCTCTCCCGTTTTCCCCTTTTTGTTTAATGTCTCTTTTGCAATCCCCAATTCTGATTTCTCATTTTCTCTACCCTATTTACCTCGCACACAAAATTTACCAAAATAAGGAAGCGAATTTTACATCTCCTTTCAAAACATAGCGTTTAATACCTGATGAGACCTTTTCCTTTCAATATCGAAACATAATGTACACTTTGTAGTAGATTGTAATTCGTAAATGTTATAAACTATAATTCTGTAATATATATATATATATATATATATAATATAAACTTATATATAAATGGAACTTTGTCTGTCTGTGTGTATCCGTTACCTATAGACTCCGAAACGGCTGAACCGATTTTCTTGAAAATTTACACAGTTGTGCTATAAGCGTCTGCGAGTGTTCTTAGCTAAGTTTTGTGTCGAGGTACCCCCGGTAAATATCGAAATTCGATAATCGAAAAAAATCGGGTTATAGAAGGAGTGGTCCGATTTTAATCAAATTTGATACAGACAAAGACATAAGAAGCGATGTTCAGAAGTTTCAAGGTTGCAGTTCTTACAACAGAAAATTTGATATATATACCAGGAAATCAAAATTTGACTTACAACCATTCATTTTTTTTTTTCAGTCTGCTGTTTCGCTTTAACTGGAAACAACTATTGCGTTTTAATCTTTCCTGTCAATGTCCAAAGAGTCTGAGCTCCAGGACCATGGATTAGTTTTAAAGCTTTCATTACACCCGAGCAACGCCGGGCTATATTGCTACTATATATATATATATATATATATATATATATATATATATATATATATATATAAGTAATACATTTGACACTCGAAAAGAACCTCTTTTACAAAATAAGTCAATGAAACCCGATCTAAAAACTAATTTCTTGCAAATAATACATATTCTGTTTATACAAACTATTTTAAAAATATTTTCGGCATTAAATAATTCATTGAGCTTTTTATGTATTAAAGTAATATATACAAAAAAGAAACATGTCTGATATTTCATCCTGGGAAAGAGTCAGGCATTTTGGTCAAAGCTTTACACAAATGCCTTAAACTTTCTGTAAGTCACTCCACAAAACCAACATCAGTGAGTCAGTTAAGTGCCATACGTGAAACACTATTGGGTGATCATGTCTCAAAAGAGACATCCGTGACTGGGTAGAAGTTCATCCCGCAGTAGGTTGCCATTACTTTCTGCAGTAGACCTGTTTGCCAACCAAGGCTATAGATTCCAATCTCTCCTCTTATTTGATTCATAGCTAGAGGGAGAAGAGATAGATTCTATTACATTATTATATTAAGTATAATTAGTTGGGGATCAGTTTATTATTTAATAACAATAGAAAACCAATCCCCAACTTTATGCACAGTAGAAATTTTGATTGTTTTTAACTATTATATTCAGTCAGTCATTTAAGTGCCATACGTGATACACGCTTAGGCGATCATGTCTCGAAAGAGACATGACTGACTGAGCAGAAGATGATCCAACAGTAGGTTGCCATTATTTCTGTGGTAGAATGGTTGCCAGGTAAGTCTATAAAACACAATTTGTCCTGTTATTTAACCCATAACTGGAGGGAATAGACGGATTACTGCCTTTCCCAAGGGTATTTGTGCGTAAGTGAATGTAATGAATTAAAACTGGAATTCGAACTCGGATCCCTGATTTCTCGTTACCTATCTGAAAATAAGAACCAGGGTTCTAGATAGCTTTATTGATTTTGGTTGTGTTTTTGTGCACAGCTTATCAATCCTGTTTTAGGTTATTTAAAGTCATAAAATATTTTTACATTCTAAGAATATATAATTTTCTCTAGATGATAAATGTTTAGTAATACAATTCACATTAAATAGCCCATTAGATTGGGAAAGAAGAGTATTAATAATTTTCGCAAGAATGTTTCCACGTAAGTAAATATAACTCGCGCACCTGTTATTCACAAGTGGTTATCCATTGAGCTGCTGACCAGACGCAGTGTGGCTAAACTTCGGTTGTCTTACGGGAAAATGATATGGTCATATGTCTTCGATATCATCTTGTAAGTTCTAACTTTTCAAATGGAAGTATTACGTGTTGTTGTACAATAGCCTCTAAAATGGTTTCTATAAAAATCTTTTTTTCTGAGATCAATAATTAAAATTAGTGTCAGGCATATTTATCCTCGCTGTGCTGAAGTGAATAAAATTTCATCAAACCCTATGAACTCATGCTACAGAGTCACAAACAAAGAGGTTTGCTATGTAACACAATCGATTTCACTGGAACACGTCTCATGTCAGAAATTAAAATGGAAGGAGCATGTCAACAGTAGGTAAAATAATAATTTCATTCATTTAAAGAGGTTTGCTATGTAACACAATCGATTTCACTGGAACACGTCTCATGTCAGAAATTAAAATGGAAGGAGCATGTCAACAGTAGGTAAAATAATAATTTCATTCATTTAAAGAGGTTTGCTATGTAACACAATCGATTTCACTGGAACACGTCTCATGTCAGAAATTAAAATGGAAGGAGCATGTCAACAGTAGGTAAAATAATAATTTCATTCATTTGTTCACTTTTCACGCAATCTTAATCTACAGTATAGACGAAAAACCTCAATACCAGAAAGAGCAGATAGTAGAACTTAGAAAGTAATTTCTCTGAAAAACTGTTGTGTTGGGGAAGTTAATAGATAAAGGATGACACGAATACGGGACATGTAACAACAAGAATACAGAAGGCTAAGTCTGAATGGAAACCTTCTCTCAGCTGCGACAAATAGTCTATCTACGTCTACTACCTGGCGTCTGTAGTGCGTCTGCGCATACAGAGCCTAGCCGGTATTTGTAATGAACAGAACAGTCTATTATAGAGGGGTTCTACCCAAACAACCCACTTTCAAGCTTTTTATCCGTAAAAAAACTGTTAATATTTTTCCGTTCCCTTAATATTCATCTGTTCACTTTCCACGCGACCTTAAACCACAGTATAGATGAAAAACCTCAATACTAGAAAGAGCGGATGGTAGAACTTAAAAAACAATTTTTTGAAAAGCTGTTTTAAGAAGAAAAGTTTTTTTTTTATTTAAACCGACAATAACGCATAGAATTCAGTCATTTTATCCAAAACATTCCCTGCATTTAATTACCAGTAAAATTTAATTTATTCTTGATCTTCAGAAATATTTTCATTACTGATGCCAAAATTCATAATTAAAATCATTTTTATATATATACAGTACTGTGCAAAAGTATTAGGACACAAACTATTTTATCTTTTATGAGGCATATTGACAGAAAACAAAGAAATTAATTAAAGTAATTTTATTTGATTTACACAACAAATGCTTTAAGAAGAAAAAATACTTGTCACAAAATAAATTTGATATTTAGTACAATAGCCTTTTGCTTTGAACAGAGCCTTCATTCTGTCAGACATTGACATCACAAGTTTCTTCAATGTATCTAATGGTATCTCCTGCCAAGCAGCTTGTATTTGTTCCCAAAGTGTGTGTTGCGAAATAACATTAGATTTATCATTTTTTCATCCAAAATATCCCATATATGTTCAATAAGATTGAGATCAGAACTTTGTTGGAGCCAATTCAAATTCCAAAGCCTTCCTTCTTCTTCCTTTTTAGTTAAATAATCAATATTTATTAGCAATTCATTTGGTTTTTCACCTTGTATTTGAATTTCAGTGAGGATTTTAGAAAAAACTGTTAGGACTGGGTTGATTTTAAACTTTATTTTGATGTCTCATAAAAGATAAAATAGTTCTTGTTCTAATACTTGTGCACAGTACAGTATATTTCAAGTCTTTTCTGTCTTATGGTGGAGCAAAAAGGAATGTTTAGAGATGCGATTGCGTAATTAGAATTCTCAAGAGAACAGAGCTGCATAGCAAGACATGAATCAGAGACAGCGTAAAAGATAAGATCTAGAATAGAAGCGTTATCCTTCAGAGTTACGAGAAGATTGCATGAGAAAATCTACTTTGTGGTAGAGATTGAGAAGTTCAACCTTTGTATGCCAGCCAGACCTGACAGTGTGTTTAATTCACTTGGCATGATAGGCATTAAATTCACCAAACACAAATCTATTTACAAACAAACATAGAAGATGGCATTGTCTTTATTCTCAGATATACTATCTAGCACGCAGCAAACATAAGAGCAAGAGGAGTGATAAAGGATGGAGATATTGTTAACTGAGTTTATAGACAGAGTCAGAGACACATAGATGTTTGCAGGAGTTGTCTGCCGACATAACCTGCCAGGCCATGCGTGTGGACGTTAGATTTTTTCCTATAAAGAGGATGGTAGCCAGGAATCGGGAAATCAGAGGAAGAGATTTTTTTTTATTTTTAATCATCCCACCTCAAGAAAGGCACTCTAATGCCACTGTTGCGCAGGGGGTTTACATAGAGGAAAGTGGTGAGAAAGAGGTGTTAGTTATAGGAAATGTCAGGAGGAGGGAAATAGACGGATGAGGATAGCGAGGATGGGGGTGGAGTAGATGAAAAAAGAGCTTAAGAGAATGGATGCGAGTTAGTGAATTAGGAGATGTCTATTGATCTTACATTTACATTCCTAGAGATTGTCACCCCAAGCAAGGCATTCTACTGCCACTGTTGCGCAGAGGGTTACATAGGGGAAAGTGATGAGAAAGATGTTTAGTTATAGGAAATGTCAGGAGGAGGGTATTAGACGAATGAGTATACGGAGGATGGGGGTGGAGTAGATGAAAAAAGAGCTTGAGAGAATGGATGCGAGTTCGTGAGATAGGAGATATCTATTGACCTTACATTTAAATTCCTGGAGATTTTAGTATATGGAAGGGAATTCCACACGTGGGAAGTGTGTGAAAAGAAGCTGATAGAGTAGAAATGCGGTTACATTTTATCGGCTTCACTTTAAAAGGGTTGGACCTAGTTGCTAATCTAGTAGCTCGTGTACATTCATACCTAGTGAGTACCAGTGATCTAAGTTCATTGGAGCTGAAGCTTTGTTTTACAGAGAGCTAGGGTGTCTGACTATTTTTCGAAGGGAACTGGCACATACAACAGCATAGTGAGGCCCCAGAATTACCCATCGGAATACTTTGAAAGGAGGACCATCCAAGCAAGACATAGATATGCGAATATTATTCGACTTTTGAAGAGACAAGTATTTGTAACTGCTACGCAAGATGTGAATTTTAATATACTACTATATTGGCATATATATGACAGGCCATAATTATTAGGCCACCCATTATTTTTCATCCTATTTTTATTATTTATTTCCAAGTGAATACTTTTAAATGAAAATAGAATGGTTCTTTTGTTAATATTGCGCAATAACATATAAATCAAATAAATTTAAAAATATTTAATAATTATCCATATTGAGGTTTAACAATGAAAGAATGAAGAAAATTTTGGGTGATTCAGACGAGTTCATCTTTGCTTCCTTGCCTTGTAAAATTTTCCAAAGTGATAATAAAAAAAGAACCATTATATTCTCATTTAAAATTATCCACTTGTCAGTTAATACTAAAATAGTATGAAATAAATAATTTCTTTTAAATGACTGGGGTGGCCTAAATATTTTGGCCGGTAGTGCATATATATAAAAACGTTAAAACGTAGTAAAAGACATGATATTCCTTATAGATTCAACAAATAATCAAAATAGGTAGAGACATATCAATTTTAAACCCCCAATCAGTTTTACCGCCAGATAAGTTAATTTCTTCGAATTAGTTATCAGAAAAACATATTTGTGCAATTGAATAGGCGACCGACGGAGAATACTGACCACGCAAAGTCAAAACTTGACATTTTGGCCTGGTCTTTTCGAAAACCAACATTGTGATTTATAAAGCGTTGAAAGTAGAGAGACACGGGTCAAGTCTTAATGAGCAAGCATAAATAACCACCAAATACAGCAGCAGAATTAAAAAAGAAGGAAAAAGAAGGAAAAACAATCTGAAAAATCGATTCCTAACAAAAAAGTTTAAAACAAATTAAGCATTCAAATACCACGGAGGAGATCAAATATTAAAAAAAAATAAACAAATCCAACTATAAAAAAATAACAAATTAGAAAGAAGAAGACATGGTGTAGGCACTTCTGGTAGGAGACAAAGTAAAACATACCTACATACATACACACACGTGTATATATATATATATATATATATATATATATATATATATATATGTTTTAAGAAAACACATTTTAAGTATCGCCAATTGAGTTTATTTAATATTTTTTGTATCTTCCTAACAACTCATTATAGAAACTTAATTGCTAATTACCGATCTTAATTTATGGGCGACACCTGTCCTGTTCAAATGCAAATGTAATCATTTCTCTCAAGCATAAATAAAATAGATTATCGTTTGGCCTACTTCAAATGATTGCCTTGAAATTGATGAGCATCGTGTGGTACGGAACTTAACGAGGAGAAATATCTACCGCAAGAATTTATACACTATAAACCTTACACAAACCAACATGTAAAGACACGCAAAGAACTTGACAAGCATACGCCTGTAAACTCTAATACGTATATGCATATCAATAGAGAGGGTTAGATATATGCAATTTAATTTTTGCGCTATTAAACGCCTGTTTGTTTTTATTACAACGATTCGGTGGTTATAGGTTATTGCCTTTATCAGGTGTATATTGATCTGGATAAACTTCACTTCATACTATCTTTAAACCTTAATGGGTCAGTCAATTGCCATACGTGATACATGCTTCGGCGATCATGTCTCTTTCGAGATATGACTGACTGGGCAGAAGATTATCCCACATCAGGTTGCCATTGGTTTTTGCGGTAGACTGATTGTCAACCAAGGCTATAGAACACGATCTGTTCTATTATCTAACCCATAACTGGAGGGAAGTAGACGGATTAATTCCTTTCCCAAGGGTATTAGCGCGTAAGTGAATGCAAGGAATTCAACTGGAATTAGAACTCGGCTCCCCGATTTCTCGTTCTGAGCCGATATCCACTACACCACAACGCACATCCAAGTGGTTAATTATTGGGTGCAGGACTAATAAAACTGGCCCATTGTTAAGCAACTTATACAAAACTATCCAAAAACTTAAAACGTTTCATCAAAAATATATATGTATATTATTACGTTGTTTAAACTGTTGTCACCCATCTTTATTGCCATGTTTACAACGTTTCGGCCGATGTACGCTCTGGCCTTCTTCAGGTGTTTGGAATTTCGAACGGAACACTTTATTTTAATCATTTGGGTATATCCTGTATTCTATTCCATGTCTGTTTATTATGTAAATTTTTGTTTTGTTCCCCGAAGGCCTTTATCCCGTCAAATCTTTCCTAAACTTCCTTAATTACGAGCAAATGTATATGCTGAACTCAAATCGAATCGGAATTCGAACTCGGCTCTCCTGTTCCAAGCCGCTATCTCTTGCACTACAACACACATTCTGGGTGAATGCAACGAAGCCGAATTGATATTTCGAAATAAATTCTATGATTTGCAATTCGTAAGTGCTTTCCTTGGCGAGACCCGCTCATCATAAAACCTTATAATATTTACCGTTAATGTTACGGGGTTTTCGTCATTTTCACGTTATTTATACTAGAAATTTAGGTTATAATAAGACGTAAACATTTATTAACAATTTTTTCTGTTTGTTTTTATTCTTTGCGAACAACAATAATTTTTTCGTTACAAGATTTACTGTTAAACCCATGCGAGGAGGAAGAGATGTATTCATTTTTCCCAATGATATTTGCAAGTAAGCAAATGTAACGGAGGAACTGATACTTTGAACTCGTTTCAACGATTTCTCATTCAGAATAGCGCTCCATTACCTGAGCACCCTTTAATCTTAAAATATTTACCGTTAATGTTACGACCCACGTGCGTTTCGCCTTGTAGGAATACGTAAATTCTCTTGGATATAGACCAAATTAATGTGTCAGTGTAATGGCCACTCTGGCTTATCGACAAATTCTAAACTAGCGAAGCTTTACATGTGATATTGCCCCGAATGTCCACGTCACGATTTTCGTTCATTAGTTCTCTGAAAAAGCCAGATTGTGTGCGAGGATGCTGTTATCACTTACTGTCAGGAAGCAAGTTTTCCATAAGAAAGGAGAAAAATGGACACCCATCAACTTGAAGAAGAGATACGGTTTAACAGTTAATGACGATGCATTGAAAACAGGATAAGCTTTGTCCTGACACGGTAAAAACGCTATCTCATTTAATTATTTATTGGCGTGCGTTAGTCGTTGCTTCTGTCGTTTCCAGCGTCGGACGAACGTATCATGCGATTGTTTCTCTTGAAATTCTGTAGACGATTTGACTTAAGATGGTTCATAATATCCTCAGATATGGGGCAAAATCGCTAATAATTTTAAAATATATATGTAAGTATAGCCGTCCGTGTTTACCTTAGGGAAATATATTACCAATGAAAGCCTGAAATTGCAGATACGGTATTTTAGTGTTTATAAGACGTTTCGTTGCATTAGACCAGGGGTTTTCAAACTTTTTAACTTACGGACCCCTTTATTAAAAATGTATCCATGACACTTGCACCCTGAAAAAATAAAAGTAAATTTGAACATCAAGCTCTTGTATGTGTAAACTAATTTTTGTATAAATAACGTTGACATGTAATTGGCGATATGCAAGCTTTTGTTATTTGATAACATTAATAAGTAAAAATAAATATTCAGACGTTGAAATTTAGACTTTGAATTTCACATAATGAGTTAATTGTACTATAAGCGTCTGCAAGTGTTCTTAGCTAGGTTTTGTGTCGAGGTACCCCCGATAAATATCGAAAATCGATAATCGAAAAAATCGAGTGGTCTGATTTTAATCAAATTTGATCCACTCATAGACACAGACATAAGAAACGATATTCAGAAGTTCCAAGGTTACAGTTCTTACAATAGTGTAAAAAATCGATAATATATATATATAAGGCAAGATGTTTGTGTGTGTGTCTATTTATCTGCCTGTATGACTGTAATTTATTCAGCCCTTTTATTTTAGTTTTTGCTTCGAGTTTGTCTTTAAGAAGGTATAATAGTAGTTCTTAGTCTCAGCCATGATACCATTTACTCAAAGGACTTATTTACCCTTCAAAATTCAGTTTACGACGAAAAAAACTTATTTGATATCGATTCCAGGAAATCAAAATTTGACTTTCATCTATTCATTTTTCTTTCAGTCTACGGTTTCGCTTAACTGTAAACAACTATTGCTTTTTAGTCTTTCGTGCCAACGTCCAAAGAGTCTGAGATCCAGGACCATGGATTAGTTTTAAATATTTCATTACACCCTAGCAACGCCCGGCTGTACTGCTGGTACCATATTAAACCATAAGCTCATCATGACAAAGTCATCACAGACCGAGAAAAATTATTAATTTTATAGCTACTATTTATACTGCAATAACTAGAAGTGGATTTCGTATACCTAATACCGTTTAAATCTAAACTTATTGTAGCCTGAAATAATCCCGGCGAAATTTATCAAAAGACAAGTATGAAGCATTAAGACTAAATTAGTTACATTTAAATTTGGACACAGAAATAATGTTAAGTCTGATTTACAGTATTGTGCAAAAGTATTATGACAAGAAGAATTTTATTTTTTATGAGGCCTATTGACAGAAAATAAATAATCTAATTAATGTAATTTTATTTGATTTACTCAACAAATGCTTTAGCAAGAAAAAATACTTGTTACATGATAAATTTAATATTCAGTTTAATAGCCTTTTGCTTTGATCACAGCCTTCATTCTAGCAGGCATTGACATCACAAGCTTCTCCAATGTATCTAATGGTATCCCCTGCCAAGCAGCTTGTATTTTTCCCAAAGAGTATCTTGCGAAGTAACATTAGATTTATCAGTTCGAAAGGAGGAAATAAGAAAAAAGTCAGTCATATTCAAGGATAATAGAATAACGAAATAGTTTCAAAATAACTTGTTTAATGTAAAATAAGAAAAATTAAATATAACGTCTTTTTAATACATTTCTTTTACAACTAGTTTTAAAGAATCAATACATATTAACAATTTACTTGGTTTTTCAACCTGTAGTTGAATTTCAGTGAGTTTGTTTAGGAAAATCACCCCTGTCCTAATATTTTTCCACACTACCGGTAGTGTGCAAACGTGTTAGGATAGTGGTCCTAACACTTTTAATTTCGTGATCAAGGGAGAATTAAATAGGCCGAAAGTGTCAGATTGTAAAAGTTTCGCATATTTAAGCAATAACTATCGAAGATTAAAAACCTTCTTCTGAAAGGGTAACATTAAAAGAGAAAATCAGTAAAAGATGAGGAAAACATTCCGAACAATGTTAATCGTGTAAATATTTAAAATACATGCAAGCTGTAATATTACTCTAAACATTTTCAACGAATATCAAAATAAAACTTGAGGTTGATATTTAAAGCATGCAGCCAATGAACATATCAGTAAGCCCAGTAATAAAGTATCCTGGGTATGACGATAAATAACATCCTGCAGAATGTGTGGGAGGATGCGAGGAGCCCAGAAACATCTCTGCAGTTTTTCCCGGCTCTATCCTGACCCCCGGTGTTAACACATTTTAGGATCACAGGCAATATTAGGACCTTGAAAACGTTCTTACTTTTTTCCAACTGATGACATTCCCAGAAATATATTTTTTAATCGTATCACCCCGAGCAAGGCGGTAACGCCATTGATGTGCAGGAGGCAACATAAGAGAAAAAGATTAGGGGGCTACATAAGAGTAAAAAGGATTAGATAGGAGGAGAGTAAAGAGAAAGACGAACCAGTTAGAAAGGAGCAAGAGAAGAATGGGAATAAAGGTGTGATGACAGTTTCAAAGGTGGAGAGAAAGGAAAAGATATACAGGGTGGTGTAGAAAGAACTAGAGCCAAGTGGTTAAGAGATGAGTATTGACATTGCATTTCAATTCCTGGAGGTTGTTGCCTTCAGGAAAGCAAGAATATGGAAGCGAGTTCCACAGGCGAGAAAAGAAGCTGATGGAGCAGAATTGGGTCTGCATTTAGTTGATCTAACTCTGAATGGGTGAGACCCAGTTACCAGTCTGATTGCACGAGTAAACACCTTTTGCAGGGGTACGAGATGTATGTAGTTTCAGATTGTAATGCATCTATAAGCTTGAAATTCTGCCTGTCTCGTTACTGAAGTGTAATCTACTTTGTTTTTCATAGCATTAAACATGTGGGATTTCCTGACAAAAAATATATTTGCTGCGAATTTTATTGCACTACTTTATTCAAAAGAAATCTGCAACTGAATCACACGAAATTCTTATTGAGAGTTACAGCGACCACGTACTGTCGGAAACAACACGCAGGGACTGGTTTAGACCCCTGGAAAATAATAATTTTGATGTTGAAGATAAAGAAGGCTCTGCCGTATCGAAAAAGATTGAAAACAAAGAATTGGAGGCATCATATCATCAAGACTCATGTTAGGCGCAAGCTAAACTGGTCCACCTATGTATCTGTCATCGCACCTGCTTTCTCAGCTTTCTATTGTTCCTTTCTAACTAGTTTGTACTCCTCACTCTTTTCTAAGTAATCGTTTTACATTTATGTAGCCCCCTGCACATCAGTGGCATTTCCGCCTTGCTCGGGGTGAAATGATTAAAAAAAAAAAGAAAAAAAAAAAGAATAATTCCGAGTTGGTCACACAAAAGTTTCGAAACGCTTAAAAGTATTAGGAACGTTTCAAAAGCAAGGACATTCAGTACTGGGAGACGTTGAACGACGCTTTGTCACCTGTGAGCTTCTGCTTCAACGGCAGTAAAGGAAAGGGTTTTTTGCATCGTATCGTGACTGGGGATGAAAAGTGGACACACTACAATAACCCTAAGCGTAAAATACCTTAGGTAAGTCAGGCAATACAGCAACATCGGCGGAATAACCAAATATCCATGGTTCGAAACTTTTGCTCAACATTGTGTGAGATTAGCTGAAAATAGTTTATTATGAGCTGCTGAAAAGGACCGAAACCACGAGGGGAAATTGTTATCGACTATAACTGACTTGACTGAGTCGAGCATTAAAGAAAAAAATGGCCGCTATACGAACAGAGACATGACAAAGAAATTTTGCAACATGACAACTCCAAGCTTCTTCTATGTGCTCTGTCTCTTCAGCCCGTAGGCGATTATAACTTTCCACGTCTCCATATCCATAGGGGTTTTTAGCACGCCTTCTGTTACACCATGCAACCCTCATTCTATCATCCACCTGATTAGGTCCTTCAAATATGTTACCGTTGCTTTCTCCTGTCGTTTCTCCCTCTAAATAGCCTGTTATTATCAGGTTCTCCAAACCCTCCTTCCTCATTTCATGTCCAGGAACTTCAGCTGTCTCTTCCTGATGCTCAGTATTAATTTCCATTTCGTTTCCATCGTTCTAGGACCTCACATGCTCGATCCATGATATTCGCAGCATCCTTCGGTTGAATCACATTTCAGTTGCTTCAAGTTTTTTCTTTCATCTTTGATGATATTATCCACCATTTAATGCCATATTGAAGAACTGACAACACATAGCAATTAGGTACTCTCTTCTTTGTTTCTAGCAAAACTGTCCTGTTTCTTAATACTTTACTCAACTTCTGGAATGCTCACTTCGTCTTCGGATCTCTGTGTCACATTTTCCGTATTCTGTTATAACACTTCCCAGGTATTTAAATTTTTGTACCTGTTTGATTCTAGTATCCCCGACCTCTATTTGGCATATTGGGCTGCATTTTCTACTGATGACCATGTATTCGTTTTTCTTTCAGTTTATTTGTAGTCCTTTTTTATTATTCTCTTCAGCAACCTTCTGTAGGAGGTCTTGTAGTTTCCTTTCTGTGTCTGCTATCAGCACTGTATCATCTGCGTACATTTATTTGTTTAAATTGTGGTTTCCGATGACAAATCCGAGCATAACTTCTAGGGTCCTCAACATATCCTCGCTATGCAATTTGAACAGATCCGGTGAAAAGACAATGCTGGTGTCCCACAGGGCTCCATCCTGGGCCCGACGCTCTTCCTTATTTTCATCAACGACCTCCCAGATGAGATCAGTTCCCAAGTAGGCATCTACGCAGACGACACCACAATATACTCCCACACCAGTAAGAAACCTGTCGTGGCGGACAGACATAATCTCGCTGCTGACATTGAACGGGATCTACACTCTGTGGTGAATTGGGGCAAGAAGTGACTTGTCAACTTCAATGCGTCTAAAACCAAGCTGCTGTCTGTTAACCATCACAGGCAACCTCTCCTGTCTCCCATAAACATGGACCAAGCGATTCTCCCTGAGAGCAACACATTACGCCTCCTCGGCCTTACCCTCTCCCCAGACCTCAAATGGAACCACTATATTGATTCCATAGCTAAATCTACTGCTAAGAAGGTTGGGTCACTATACCGATCCAGGATGTTTTTTCCGCCTGAAACCATCTTGCATATATACAAGTCAACCATCCGTCCGTGCATGGAGTACTGCTGCTATTTATGGTCAGGCGCCCCTGCCGTTCTCCTCAGTGTTCTCGACAGGCTCCAAAGGAGAGTCTGTAATGTGATAGGTACTGATCTGGCGACTGGACTGCAGCCACTTCCCTACCGTAGAAATGTGACCTCCCTTTGTATGTTCTATAAATACTTTCATGGCTTCTGCTCGGACGAACTTAAGTCACTGGTGCCTCCTCACTTCGCGCCTGTGGAACTCGCTCCCATATTCTTGCTTTCCTGATGGCTACAACCTCCAGAAATTTACTCATCTATTAATTACTGGACTCTAGCTCTTTCCCCACCCCCGTATATCCTTCCCTTTCTCTCCACCTATGTATCTGTCATCGCACCTGCTTTCTCAGCTTTCTATTGCTCCTTTCTAACTAGTTTGTACTCCTCACTCTTTTCTAATTAATCTTTTTACAGTTATGTAGCCCCCAGCTCATCAGTGGCATTTCTGAATTGCTCGGGGTGAAATGATTAAAAAAGAATATCTGCTGAATTCGTTTCCTGTCCGTATACAAGCGGTTTGCTACCAGTAAAGATTCTTGATTACTTTTAAGTCTTTACAAATATTTCAACGCTGCCGAGCATGCCCATCAATTCTTTGTGGCGTATTTTGCCAAACGCCTTCGCATAATCAATAAAACATAGGTATAAGTCATTCTTCATTTGTATTGCCTTTTCGGAGAGCATCCTAATCATAAATATGGCGTTTCTTGTTCCAGTGTCTATGACGAAACCGCACTGTTCTTGTCCTATCTCTGGCCTGATTCTGGTTCTCGCTCTATTCATCAGGATTCGGATGATCAGTTTTATTATATAACTCATTAAAATGATTGTTCAGTGGAATTCGCACTCGTTTTCTCCTGGCTTCGAAAACGGATGACAATCTACTTATCATCGCTTAAATAAGAATTTCTACCACACCCAATAGTTCTAAAATATTTTTAATAAGTTTATATTTATTAACTATAGAAGTTAAATGAAATAACTTTTTTTGTACTCGAAATCTCTTCATATTATCTCTCTTATAGGGTTTTTGAGCGACTATGACATTTGCAACCATACTGGCAACTAGGTCCCACCCTTCATTTAGAGTTAGATCAACCATATGGAGCTGACATATCTACTCCATTAGCTTCTTTTCTCGCACTTCCTGCCTGTGGAACTCCTTTACATATAATTGCTTTCCTGATGGCTACAACCTTCACAAATTTAAATGCAACGTCAATACCCATCTCATATCCATTTGAGGTTAACATTTTGATCTTTGGCAGAGCGCAGATATATAACAATAATACTAGGTTCAGGGTCGCCGGCACAGACATTGATCTATTAAGGAGAAGAGAGGTATTATATTAATCGTAGTGCGAAAGTCAGGGAGCAGTATTTTTATATCACCTTCAGTACACAGAAAATCCTCTGATCTTTTATAAGGATATAGTGATGGACAGTTCGATTTTAGGCAGTAAATCCATGAGCGAAAATTCATCACCTGTCTGTCTGTCTCCTCTTCATGCAAATCCACAATTTGTATTTGATTCTCACCAAACAAAGCACAAATATATTTTAAGCTTCTGGATAGGTCATGGGCAACTTATTTTTTCCGATTTCCACGCGATATCTATATATAAAAAAGGCAAAGTATTTATCTGTCTGTCTGTCTGTCTGTCTGTCCCTTATATAAATCCACAATTCTCACCAAACTTCACACAAATATTTTTTATGCTTCCAGTCAGGTAATGGCTAATTATTCTTTTCGAATTGCGCGCGATATCTCTATATGTAAAAGGCAAAATGTTTTTGTGTCTGTCTGTCTGTCTTTATATTCTATATACAAATCCACAATTTTTATCCGATTCTCACTAAACTTCAGACAAATATATATTAGGCTTCCGGTTATGTCATCGGATATTAGTTTTATCTATTCCTCCCCTATATCTATTTAAAAAAGGTAAGATATTTGTCTATCTGTCTATCTATCTGTCTGTCTGTCTGTCTGTATGTATGTATGTATGTCCTTTATTCAAATCCACAATTTTTATTCGATTCTCACCAAACATCACACAAATATTATTTAAGCTTCTGGGAAGGTCATGGGCTATTTATTTATTCCGGTTCCCACGCGATATCTGTATATAAACAAGACAACATTTTTGTTTCCATCCGTCTGTCTGTCTGTCTGTCTGTCTGCCTGTCTGTCTGTCCTTGAGACAAATCCACAATTTTTATCCGATTCTCACCAAAACTCACACAAACATACTTTATGCTTCCGGTCAGGTTATGATCGAATTATTTTTTCCGATTTCCGCTCGATATGGATAAATATAAAAGGTAAGCAGTTTTTGTGTCTGTCTGTCTGTCTGTCTGTCTCTCTGTCTGTCTGTCTGTCTGTCTCTCTGTCTGTCTGTCTGTCTGTCTGTCTGTCCTTTATTTAAATCCATAATTTTTATCCGATTCTTACCAGTCGTCATACAAATATTCTTTAGGCTTCCGTCCAGGTCATGGCCTACTTATTTTTTCCGATTTCCACGCGATATCTATATATATAAAAAGCCAAGATACTTGTGTCAGTCTGCCTGTTTGTCTGTCCTTCATACAAATCCACAAATTTTATCCGATTCTCACGAAATATCACACAAATATTCTTTAGGCTTCTCAGCAGGTCATGGGCTACTCATTTTTTTTTATATCTGCTCGATATCTATCTATATATATATATCTAGCTCTCTCCCCACCCCCGTATAACCTTCCCTTTCTCTCCACCTATGTAGCTGTTATCGCACCTGCTATCTCAGCTTTCTATTGTTCCTTTCTAACTAGTTTGTACTCCTCACTCTTTTCTAATTAATCTTTTTACATTTATGTAGCCTCCTGCACATCAGTGGCGTTTCCGCCTTGTTCGGGGTGAAATGATTAAAATATATATATATATATATATATATATATATATATATATATATATATATATATATAAAAGAAGGTGTTTGTGTGTGTGTGTCTGTCTGTCTGTCTGTTATTTATACAAATCCAAAATTTTTATTCGATTCTCACCAAACTTCAGACAAATATACATTAGGCTTCCGGTCATATCATGGGCTATTCTGCGCCCCGCTGATATCTATTTATTTAAAAGACAAGATATTCGTTTGTGTGTGTGTGTGTCTGTCTGTCTGTATGTATGTTTGTGTGTCCTCTATTCAAATCCACAATTTTTATCCGATTCTCAAGAACCATCACACAAATATTTTCTAAGCTTCTGGGTAGGTCATGGGCAACTTATTTGTTCCACTTTCCACGCGATATCTATATGTAAAAAAAGGGAAGTTATTTGTGTTATCTGTCTGTCTGTCTGTCCTCTATTCAAATCCACAATTTTTATCCGATTCTCACCAAACTTCACACAAATATTCTTTAGGCTTCTGTGTAGGTCATGGGCACTTTACTTTTTCCGATTTACACACACGCTATCAATATATAAAAAGGCAAGATATTTGTCTCTGTCTGTCTGTCTGTCTGTCTGTCTGTCTGTCTGTCTGTCTTTTATGGACTTTATTTAAGTCCACAATTTTTATCCGATTCTTACCAGTCGTCACACAAATATTCTTTAGGCTTCTGGCCAGGTCATGGGCTGCTTATTTTTTTCCGATTTCCACGCGATATCTATATATAAAAAAAGCCAAAGTACTTGTGTCTGTCTATCTGTTTGTCTGCCTTTATACAAATCCACAATTTCTATCCGATTCTCACCAACCTTCACACAGCATTTTTTATGCTTCTGGTCAGGTCATTGTGTACTTATTTTTTCCGATTTTCACGCGATTTCTTTAAATATAAAAGGCAAGATGTTTTTGTGTCTGTCTGTTTCTCTGTATGTATGTTCATTATAAAAATCCAGAATTTTTATCCGAATTCCACCAAACTTCACACAAATATACTTTAGGCTTCTGCGTAGGTCTTGGGCCACTTATTTTTTCCGTATTCCACACGAGTTATATGAATATAAATGGCAAGTTATTTTCGTTTGTGTCTGTCTGTCTGTATGTTCTGTATACAAATCCATAATTTTTATCAGATTCTTAACAAACTTCAGAAAAATGTACTTTAGCCTTCGGTCATATCACTGGTTATTACTTTTGTCTATTCCCCCCACCTCCCGATATCTATTGAAAAAAATCAAGATATTTGTGTGTGTGTGTGTGTGTGTGTGTCTGTCTGTCTGTCTATGTCCTTTATTCAAATCCACAATTGTTATCCAATTCTCACCAAACTTCACATATATATTCTTTATGCTTCTGGGCTACTCATTCTTTCCAATTTCTCCGCGATATCCCTATTTATAAAAGCAAGTTTTTGTGTGTGTCTTGCTGTATGTAATTTATACAAATCCACAATTTTTATCTGATACTCACTAAACTTCACACAAATATTTTTTATGCTTTCGGTCAGGTTATAGGCTACTTATTTTTTCTGATATCTGCCCGATATCAATTAATATGTCAAAAGCAAGATGTGTGTGTGCGTGTGTGTGTGTGCAAATCCTCAATTTTCATCTGATTCTCACCAAGCTTCTCAGAAATTATCTTTAGGTTTCCGATCAGGTTATGGGATTCTTTTTTTCCGTATTTTTAATTGATATCGGAAATTGCTACCTCGATATATGATCAGGTCATATCAGGATCAGGATTTCAGCCTTTTGTCGTTGTTCTTGCTTCAAAATTTGCTCTAACTTGGTAAAATTATAGTTTTTAGCCTCAAACATTAGTAGATCTTATCAGATGACTCATTAACTTCGATATCGGTAGTCGATACCCCCGATATTCTATCGAATTTGATCAAAAAACGATATTCAGTCATCAATATGGCACATTTTCTCCAATTTTATTCCCGATGGGTACGATAGGTTACCATAGACTTACTTAGGTTAGTTTATCCTTGGATGACTTATTTAACTTCGATATTGGAAATCGAGACCCATATATCCTATCGGGTCTGGTCAAAATTAGGTTTTTAGCCCTTTTGTTTTGATTTTTGTTTCGGGTTTTGCTCTAAGTAGGTACAATTTAGTTCTTAGTCTCAGCTATGATACCATTTAATCAAAGGACTTATTTAGCTTTCAAATTTCAGTTTGCGACGGAAACGTATTTGACATCTATACCGGAAATCATAATTTGACTTACTTTTATTCATTTTTCTTTCAATCTACGCTTTCGCTTTGACTAGAAACAACTATTGTATTTTAATCTTTCGTGCCTATGTCCAAAAGGTCTGAGCTCCAGGATCATGGATTCGTTTTAAAGCTTTCATTACACTCGAGCAATGCTCGGCTATACTGCGAGTACAAAATATTATCAAGGCAGGGCGTCAGACAGAGACTCCTTGATCTGAGTCTAGGTACAAACGAAACTGACATGTAGCAGTTTTCCGAAACTGACATGTAGCAGTTTTCCGAAACTGACATGTAGCAGTTTTGTAGTAGATAATTTGATCCTCGGCTGAAGAGACAGATTAAACACACATTTGTGGCAATGATTCTGAGAAATACAATTTGATCTTCCCCAGAGCTGAAATATATTAAACTGATCTGAAACATAGAACTAGTTAAAAACCCTCGTCCAAATAGTTCTACCGGGCTAGATAATTCGATACTCGTTAGTGTGCATATATAATAAAATGATTGAAAACATACAGCCACATAAAACATTGGTCCATAAGAGTATTTCAAGGAAAGACAACTTGATATTTAACAGAGCGAGAAGATACTGCTTTGATTCGATATGAAGACTCAGATTGAATACTACTGCGTAGCAGTGATTCAAGGATATTGATATGGAGCCAAAACTGGGTCCACGGAAATATAATACGGAACACGAGGTGTAGGTTAAAGAAAGATGTATTTACAGAAAAGGTTACAAAGAAGAAGGTACAGTAAGGAGAGCTTACGAATCCAGTACAGTCCTTGGTAGTCGTCTGCGGTCATGCGCACAGTGCTTCTGTCTATTCCCATCCTCTACTGCTATCACACACCTATTAATAAATCAGTGGGTGAGTCCATATTGAGGTGAGTCTGGGTTCCACAACAGTTATATAATTTGATCCTCGCCAGAACGCAAATATATTAGACAAATGCGACACAAATAGTGAAATGAGTGCCATACGTGATACACGCTTGGGCGATCATGTTTCCAAAGAGACATGACTGACTGGGCAGAAGATTATCCCGCAGTAGGTTGCCATTGCTTTCTGCGGTAGACTGGTTGCCGACCAAGGCTATAGAACCCAATCTGTCCTGTTATTTAACCCATAACTGGAAGGAATAGACGGATTAGTACCTTTCCCAAGGGTATTTGCGCGTAAGTGAATGACATGAATTCAGCTGGAATTCGAACTCGGCTCCCCGATTTCTCGTTCCGAGCCGATATCCAATGCACCACAACGCACATAATAGTGATTAAAAATAGGGAATTAGTTTCCTGCTAGAACCCAGACACTATAGTCAGTTGAAGACTATACATGATGCACGACGGGGAAATCTCTTTCGATCCATGGATGACTATATTAGAAGATTTTCATACAGTAGGTTGCCATTTCATTCTGCTGACAGAACAGAATCTGCTATCCAACCCATAGCTTAAGGGAGAGAAGATCGATTTACCGCATGCTTGCTTTCCTGACAGTTACAATCTCAAAGAATTTAAATGTAAAGTCAATAGTCATCTCCTGTCTCACTAACTTACATCCCCTCTCTCATGCTTTTCTCACTCTCATCAGTACTCTCTTTCCTCTCCTACCCTCTTCTTAACACCCTTGCAACCTCTCACTCCTGATAACATTCCTCCTCGTCCACCCCACTCTCATCAGTATTCTCTTCCTTCTCCTACTCTATTCCTGACACCCCCTGCAACCTCTCACCCCTCAACATTCCTCTTATGTTACATCCTGCACAACAGTGGCAGTAAAATGCCTTGCTTGGAGCCACACGATTATTTAAAAAAATACCTTGTCCAAGAGTATTTAATCGTAAATGAATGCCACGAATTCAACTAGAATTTGAACTCGGTCCTCCGATTACTCATTCTGAGCCAATATCTATTGCACCATATACTACATCAGAAGGAAGCGGTAAAAATGCAGTGAGGTAATAAATGAATAATTACGAGGAAACACGTATGTATATTTTAACGATACAAGATATAGAATTTATTTACACATTTATTCGTTTGTAATTGTCAGTACTCAACTGTGGACAACTAGAGAATGTCAAGCAGGAGATGAACAGACTGAATATCGTCATCCTAGGCATATATGAAACAAGATGGCCTAATAACGGAGATTTCAATAGCGACACCCACAGGATAATATATGCAGGAGGTAAAAAAAAACGAAAAAGGGGTCGCTTTAATACTAAACAAACAAGTGCAGAGATGCGTACTTGGATACTGGCAACTGTCAGAGAGAGTCCTCTTGGTTAAACTGCGGGGAACGCCCTTCCATATAGCTATTATAGGAGTTTATGCGCCGACAACTCAAAGCTCGGAGGAGGAAATAGAATCTTTCTATTCAACACTGTACAGTGCCAAGGTTCAGTGCAAAAGCCAAGAAATTAGGATAATAATGGGGACTTCAATGCCAAGGTAGGCAAAGATAGAGAAGGAGACACAAACGGCAACTTCGGACGAGGAGAGCGCAACAAAAGAGGAGAAAAATGGATCCAATGGTGCTCAGCCAATGACCAGGTTATTACTAACACCTGGTTCCAAGAACGCTCACGAAGTTTATGGACATGAAGAAGTCCAGGAGGCGACACGAAGAAGCAAATAGACTATATAACTATAAACAAGAGATTCAGGAACGCAGTGGTCGAATGCAAAACATAGCCTGGTGCCGACCGCGGAAATGACCACGTCCCAGTCATCTGCAAACTAAAAGTGAAACTCCGAAGACTGAAGAAGCCCAGCACATCACCAAGGCTGCAATATGACACGCTAGAAGACGATCTCACCCTGCAGAAAGAATACAATAACAGCGAGAGAAAGAAATATGAAGAACAAATTGGAAAAGGGTACTCAAAATGGGATTCACTAAAAGAAGCGATGGCGACCTCAGCGAACAACATAGCCCCAAAAGAAATCAGACGCAAAAGAAAAAACGAGTGGATGACCAAAGAGATCCTCCACATGATGCAAACGAGACAAAATATAACGCCAAGACACGGAGCAGAGTACAAGAAACTTCACAGGGAGATAAGGAACAAATGCAGACAAGCCAAAGAGGAATGGCTCAACAATAAATGCGCAGAAGTAGAGAGACTGAGCAGGAACAACAAAGCAGAGATGCATAAAGAGATAAGAGAAATGACAGGAGAAAAACCCTGCTCCTCAACAGGATGCATAAAATCCAAGGAAGGAACAATCATATTAGAGAAAGAGGAAATACTCCAGCGATGGGAAGAATATATAACGGATCTCTTTTGCGACAAGAGAGAACAACCGAGAATACACAAAGAGATGGATGGACCGGAAATACTAAAATCCGAAGTGGAAGCTGCAATGGCCAAAATGAACAGAAACAAAGCACCTGGTCCAGCGGCATAGTGATAGAGCTGCTGACAGCCTTAGAAGAATATGGCATAGAAAAGATTACCGACATAATAAACGAAATTTATAGCAGCGGAATAATACCAGACGACATATATAAGTCGATAATTATAACACTGCCGAAGAAACCTGGTGCAAACGAGTGCGAACTACACAGTACTATGAGCTTAATGAGTTACATCACAAAACTGATTGTCAGAATCCTAATGAATAGAGCGAAAAGCAGAATCAGGCCAGAGATAGGGCAGGAACAGTGCGGGTTCGTTAAAGACACTGGATCAAGGAACGCCATATTCATGATTAGAATGCTCTCTGAAAGGGCATTACAAATGAAGAAAGACTTGTACCTATGCTTCATTGACTACGCGAAAATATTCGACAAAATAGGACACAAAGAATTGATGGAGATGCTAGGCAGCCTCGACATTTTCGGGAAAGACATAGGAATAATCAAGAATCACTACTGGCAGCAAAGTCCTGCATACGGACAGGTAACGATCTCAGTAGACACACAAAGAGAGAAAAAGGCGTAAGACAAGGATGTGTCTTTTCACCGGATTTGTTCAACCTATACAGCGAGAATATTTTGAGGACCCTAGATGACACGCCAGGATTTGTTATTGGAGGCCACAACCTGAAAAACATAAGGTATGCGGACGATAGAGTGCTGATTGCGGACACGGAAAGGAAACTACAAGACCTCATACAGAAAGTAGCAGTGGAGAGTGACAAAAAGGGACTACAAATAAACTTTAAGAAAACTGAATGCATGGTCATCAGCCAAAGGTGCAACCCAAAATGCCAAATACAGGTGGGATATAACAGAATAAAGCAAGTACGAGAATTTAAGTACCTAGGAAGTGTTCTAACAGGAGATGGAAAGTGCGACACGGAGATCCGAAGGCGAATTGGCATGGCAAAGTACGCGTTCTAGAAGATGAGTAAAATACTAACACACAGGAAAATCTCAATAGAAACGAAGAAAAGAGTGCTAGACTGCTACGTGATGTAAGTTCTTCAATACGGCAGTGAATGCTGGACAATGTCATCGAAAATGAGGACAAAACTGGAAGCGGTCGAAATGTGGTTCTACAGAAGGAGGCTACGGTTATCGTAGACTGAGCATGCAAGCAACGATGAGGTGTTGGAAAGAATGGTAACAAAATGGAAATTTATGCTGAGCATCAGGAAGAGACAACTGAAGTTCCTGGGACACGCAATGAGGAAGGAGAGCTTGGAGAACCTGATACTGAATGGTCAGATAGAAGGAAAGAGAGAAAGAGGAAGGCAGTGAATAACATATTTGCAGAGTCTGATCAGTGGATGATGGAACAGGGGTTGCCAGGAGCAACAGAAGCAAACATACTAAAAGCCACAAGGGATAGGGAGACATGGAGAACAATGATCGCCTACGTCCTGAAGGGACAAGGCACATAGAAGTAGAATGAAATATTAAAATTTCGTAGGTTTGATGAATAGCCAAGAATAGAAAATATTCATATTAAATCATCAGACACAAAGTCAATTTCCGAAATTGAGAGAGTTCGTTTTTTTAGCAAAAAAGTTATACGGTTGAATTCAAAATAATAGATATATATTTTTACGTAGTAGCTTAGCTGTTGAATAGAGTCACTGACATTCTAAGTTGTCAATAGAGCTGATAGAGTATCATCGTGTAATTTGATACCGGTGTTATTCAGATGCGTGGTCTCGGCTTTTGTCTTCCCTCCGTTTTTCTCTGATTCCCACTTTCACCGACAGATCGGCCATGTTAATTAGTAGACCGGATAGGTCACGTTGCCACCTCAGTACGCAAACTCTCATTTTTTTGGTGGTGGTGGGGGGTGCAGAAAGAAGCATGACACGTGTTAATAAAAGTTAAATTTGTTATCTTTTGTAAATAGCTCTCTTTTCATTGGTTAAAAATAATTAACACTAGCTGGCGACATAGTGTGTGGTCTTTTTCTCTATTGGTTTAAAATAGATTTTCATTCTTGCTTGCAAATTTGCAAACAGTGAAGAATAGAAAATACATTTATTTCGTATTTAACAACGGAAACAGAGAGAAACCATTTTTTATACAAAGAAAACACATCTTATACTGACTGTTGACATAAGTAGAGCTCCAATAATTAATGGCATCAAATTATTGCGAGAACCCTGCTAATATATATATATATGTAGTCATCCGCAGACAGATGAGTTTCGCTGTAACACAGCTCATCAGTACGTTTAGCCATCTGAATGCTTTTTCCCCAAGATTGAAACCCAACCGAATTGGCGTCAGTCGGTGATTCTACCTCTGAGCTATGGGCGCTCGGTAAAAGGAGGCAGATTTTTAGCGTGTACATTATCATTATACACACGTCCAACAGCTGAGATTGTTCTAATTCATTGCTGAATGAACGATGCGTAGATGCCAGAGTAGCTACTGTTTATCAAAGTCTACCATTCTTCCAGAGTTCTCAATCAGGGTGTGAGAGCGTAAATAGTCATCCGCAGACAGATCTGTTTCGCGGTATCACCGCTCATCAATACGGTTAGACATCCGATTACTTTTTACCCAGGATTGATATATATATATATATATATATATATATATATATATATATGTTTATGTGTGTGTGTGTGTGTGTGTGTATAATTGTTTAATTACTTAGTTTTTGGTCATAATAAAACTAGACCAGTGCACATTTGTATTTAAGTGTTCAATACAATTATATTGTAGAACGTTTGATTATTTTTCATTTGTAAACGAGTTATTACGCGACCTAGATTTCTACCATGAGTGTATTGAAAATTCCTGAAGACAACACTCATGGTAGAAAACGAGGTCGCGTAATAACTCGTTTACAAATGGAATATATATATATATAAAGAGAGACAGCGCAAACCCTCTTTTATGCAAGTTGCATAAAATTAGGATTATTGCATAAATGCGAATTTTTCATAACATAACTCGGTAGCCACGAAGGGCAGTTATACCACCAGATTTCAGAAAACAAAAAACATGTTTTAAGACGTGAAACAAATGCTTGTCAATATATAATTTATGCTCTGATAAATGAAATATAAGACCACATAAAAAAAATTATGTAAAAATTTAACCATAGAACCATATCTATCAATTTTAATGAAACTTATATATATATATATATATATATATATATATATGCGCGCGTTTGTGTGCACGTGGGTGCGTGCGTGTACATGATTTAAGGATAGACATGAACTGACTGTGAGATATTATGACCCCAGTTCAGTTCATGACTCTTCAGTGGAGACAGGATGAAACGGCAAAGAGAAAATAACTCCTGGCAAATTAAAAACACCGGAAAAACAACACTAGGCTTTCTTTGAATGTTCGATGTCTTCAGGGTAAACCTTGCCACCCGCATGCTACACTGGCTTTATGGCTTTAAATTCTTAGAATATTTGGGAATTTTCAGTTCTACATTAATAGAAAACATTCCTCCGTTTCATATTTTAAAATTTTCTTTTTCACTCCTGGTTTTTTTTTTTTTCAGAGATTACTTTTCATTTGGTTTAACATGATTTTTTATTTATTTTTTCAATAAGTCTCAAAAGATGTCTTCTTGTTTAGAGCATAATGGCCCAGAAAGTAAAATCGACAAGCTGAGTTCGAATTCAAGTCATTTTCGTTACATTCACATACGCACAAACGTTCTTGGACGTGTCTTTCTTTATCCTGCAGCTATGGGTTGAATATTAGGAAATTCTAATTCTTATAATCTTGGTTAGCAAACAGACTACCTTAGGAAGAATCGGCAATTTATTGCGGGAAAATATTATGTCTAGTCAGCAATGATTGAGAGAGAGATCAGTGCCGAATGGAGTATCCCATATGGCACTTAACTGACTGACAAAAGCTTCATCTCCTATGAACGTAGACGATCATGGGCCTCCACATCCTCTCCCTTGTCGCTCTTAATCCCCCATCTCCTATTATCCCACTCAATTTCCTCTCCATCAATCTGCGCAATTCCATCAAGTAAGTCATGAGTTGCTTTCCCTTGTAACACTTTCCATCTATCCATCCCGTGAGCATCAGTACTCCGAGCCCTTCTTTTTAATTTAGTCAGTTAAGTGCCATACGTGGTACACGCTTGGGCGATCATGTCTCTTTAAAAAAAAAGACTGACTGGGCAGAAGATTATCCCGCAGTAGGTTGCCATTACTTTCTGCGATAAACTTGTTTGCCAACCAAGGCTACATAACTCAATCTGTCCAGTTATTTGATTCATAGCTAGAGGGAGAAGAGATAGATTATATTATATTATTATATTAAGTATAATTAGTGGGGGATCAGTTTATTATTCATAAGAATAGAAAACCGATCCTCCACTTTATGCCCAATAGAATTACTGATTGTTCTCAACTATTATATTCAGTCAGTCAAATAAGTGCCATACGTGAGACATGCTTGGGAGATCATGTCTCAAAAGAGACATAGCTGACTGGGCAGAAGGCTATCCCGATCTAGGTTGCCATTGCTTCTGCGGTAGACATGTTTGCCAAAAAAAGCTATAGAACTCAATCTGTCCTGTTATTTGATTCATAGCTAGAGGGAGAAGAGATAGATTATAGTATATTATTATATTAAGCATAATTAGTGGGGGATCAGTTTATTACTTCATAACAGGAGAAAACCGATCCTCCACTTTATGTCCAGTAGAAGATTTGATTGTTCTCAACTATTATATTCAGTAAGTCAATTAAGTGCCATACGTGATACACGCTTGGGCGATCATGTCTCCTTCGAGATATAAATGACTGGGTAGAATATTATCCCGCATCAGGTTGCTATTACTTTCTGGAGGTCCCACCGATTTACCGTAAAACCGATGAAATGTAACCGCAATTTCTACTCCAACAGCTTCTTTCCTCGCACTTCCCGCCTGTGGAATTCCCTACCGCATGCTTGCTTCCCCGACGGCTACAACCTCCAGGAGTTTAAATGTAAGGTCAATAGACACCTCCTACCACACTAACTCACACCCACTCTCTCAAACTCTCTTCCTATGTACATCCTAAGTCGTCTATCACCCTCCTTCTGACATTTCCTATAACCAATCCCTCTATGTAACCCCCTGCGCTATAGTGGCAGTGGAGTGCCTTGCTTGGGGTGACACGATTTAAAACAAAATAATAAAAAAGTAGACCTGGTTGCCAACCAAGGCTACAGAACTCAATATGTCCTGTTATTTGATTCATAGCTAGAAGGAGAAGAGATAAATTATATTACATTATTATATTAAGTATAATAAGTGGGGGATCAGTTTATTATTCATAACAGAAGAAAACCGGTACTCCACTTTATGCCCAGTAGAAGCCTTGATTTTTTTGAACTATCATATTCAGTCAGTCAGTTAAGTGCCATACGTGATACACGCTTGGGTGATCAAGTATCTTTCGAGATATGACTGACTGGACAGAGGATTATCCCGCAGTAGATTACCATTACCTTCTGCGGTAGACTGGTTGCCAGCCAAGGTTATATAACCCAATATGTCTTGTTATTTAATCCATAACTTGAAGGAAGAGAAGTATTAATACATTTCCCATTGATGAAACTGCAATATAGGTAATTATTAAATATTTAATAAATTCATTTGATGCACATGTTATTGTGCAATATTAACAAAAGAACCATTCTATTTTCATTTACAATTATTCACTTGGCAATAAATCCTAAAAAACAGTATGAAATACATCATTTTATTTTAAACACTGGGGTCACCAAATAATTATGGTCGGTAGTGTATATATATATATATAAAGAGAGTAAATAACAGAGTGCGATGGGTAAATTGTCGCTATTTGCGTTGTAGAATTTTGCAAATTAATAATAACAAAAGAACCATTCTATTTTCATTTACAATTATTCACTTGGCAATAAATATTAAAATATAGTACAAAATACATCATTTTTTGAACACTGGCGTTTTCCTAATAATTATGACCGGTAGTGTATCTCCATTAATCATTTGAGAGACTTTTTGCCTTATAATAGCATGGCTGATGCTATCGCTCAGGACATTGATTTATGTTGACCTACTCGAGCTAATATTATCGGTATGAAGTGAAAAAAACTATACTGAATCAATTGCTAGGTCATCTGCTAAAAAAATTGGGTTATGAAAGAAAAAAAAGTTTCTCTCCAGAATCTGTAAGTGAATCATTCGTCTATGCTTAGAATATTGACCTTTCTATTCATGTTGAGCTTCTTGATAAATTCCAAAGAAGAATATGTTATATTATCGGTCGTGATTTGGCATCTCGGCTTCAGTAACTCTCCCATCAACATAAGGTTGTCTGTGTTTTTCTGGAATTAATTGTATCTCAATCAAAGCGGGAACAACTAATGTGCAGAGAGTAAAAATGATGATTGAAGAATAAAAAAAAGAACGGGATTCAAGAAGATAGAAGATGGCAATAAACGATGAATTTGTTGAGATTGTCGCAATCAAGGAAGCAAGTAAACGAACGGTAGTTCCAACGGTAAAAATCTTGGACTTAGATTCCCTTCTAGTATCACGCTTAAATTCGTGTGATTTGGGTACCGGAAAAAAGCCCGCCTGATCAATTGCCATGAAAATATTTATAGAAAGAACAGAGGGAAGCAAGGTGAAGTTGTTGAGAAAGGTACTGAAGTCGAGATGCCAGATCAGGACCAATTAGACTGCAGACCTTTCTTTGGATTTTGTCGGGTATCTCGAGATTAATCGCAGGTAGAGAATCTGCCATTGTCCGGACAAATTGATTTTTTTTATAATGTTAACAAATATTTTACACACAATCAAGCAAGAAAAGCACATTTTATTTAATACTCTAGATAAAATGATGAATTTGTTGTTTTTTGAAAACATTACACTTTCTTTATAAATAAATTATTAGGAACGTTGAAAGTGCCTTTCAGTATGACAAATCTTTTAATGCAATCAGTGAATATGACGAGAAAGGTATTTATGTTGCTGAATTAATGCAACATTTTTTATAAAATGTAGTTTTTTAATCATTTCACCACAAGAAAGGCAGTTTTAATGTCATTGTTGAGCAGGGGGTTACATAAGGGTAAGGGATGAGAAAGAGGGGTTAATTATAGGGGATTCCAGGAGGAGGGTAATAGACAGACGAGAATACCAGGGTAATGGGGGTGAAGTGGATGGAGAGCTTGAGAGAAAGGATGCGAGGTTGTGAGATACGAGATGTCTATTCACTTTACATTTAAATTCCTGGAGATTGTAACTGTCGAGAAAGCAAGTATATGGAAGAGAATTCCACAGACGGGAAATGCGAAAAAAGAAGCTGTTAGATTAGCAATTGAGGTTACATTTTATCCGTTTCACTGTAAAAGGGTGAGACCTAGTTGCTACTCTAGTAGCTCGTGTAAATTCATAAACAGAGGGTACCAGTGAGTTAAGTTCATTGGAGTAGAAGCTGTAAGAAAGCGACTGAGAGCCGAGCTGCCAAGTCGGTATTGATCACATTACAGATTCTTTGATGGATTTTATCAAGAACCCCTAGGGGAATAGCAGGGGCACCCGACCAGATGTGGCAGCAGTATTCAATACACGGCCAGATGTTAGATTTATATATGTGCAGGATGGATTCAGGCATGAAAATCTGCCCGGCTCTGCAGTTAACCGAGCTTCTTAGCAGCAGATTTAGCTATGGATTCGATATAGACATTCCACTTGAAGTTCGCTGAGAGTGTTAGGCCAAGAAGGCGTAGTGTTTTGCTTACAGGTAATCTGTCAACGTATCCTGAATTTTGAAAAAAATAATTACCTGCCTAATTGCTTCAAATATTCTTGTACCGTGTAGCAAAATTCTCTTGAAGATTCTGCCAAAAACCCAGCCATGAGGATTCAGAGAACCAAAGAGAGTTTCACTATTTCTCAATATCTATGACATTAATACACTTGATCCTCTGACTTGCATTCCCATCACGGATGAAGGTAACATCCTGTTTGTCAAAAATATTTGCCACAGCAGATATGATCACATCCTTGCTTTCGAAATGACAACTACGAAGGTGGAATTTGAGTTTTGAAAACCGGAAAAAATCAACTCGGGCTAAGACTAAGTAAAGGGGATTGTTAGGCCACCCAGTGTTCTATAAAAATTATGTATTTCACACTATTCATTGCCAAATGGATAATTGTAAATGAAAATAGAATGGTTCTTTTGTTTTGGTAATACTGCACAATAACATGTGCATTAAATAAATTCATTAATACTTAATAATCACTTATATTGCAGTTTCATCAAAGAAAGAATGAAGAAAATTTAGGTTGATTTGGACGATTTCATTTTGGCTTCTATGCCTTGTAAGATTTTGCAAAGTAATAGTAACAAAAAAACCATTCCATTTTCATTTGGAATTATCCACTTGGTAATAAATATTAAAATAGTATGAAATACATCATTTGTTTTAAAAAACTGGGGTCGCCTAATAATTATGGTCGGTAGTGTATATATAGATATATGTATAGCAAATCTACAGGGTGCGATGGGTAAATTGTCTCTATTTGCCTTGTAAAATTTTACGAAGTAATAACAAAAGAACCATTCTATTTTCATTTAGAATTATCTATTTGGTAATAAATATTAAAATAGTATTAAATACATCATTTCTTTTAAAAAACTGGGGTGGCATAATAATTATGTCCGCTAATGTATATATAGATATATGTATAGCAAATCTTCAAGGTGCAATGGATAAATTGTCGCTATTTATCTTGTAAAATTTTGCAATGTAATAACAAAAGAACCATTCTATTCTCATTTGGCAATAGATACTGAAATTAGTATGAAATACATAATTTCTTTTACAAAAAATGCGGTTGCCTAATAATTATGGCCGGTAGTGTGCATTTCTTCAGTGTATCTCTTCATTCCACGATACAACAACCCCGTAAAAAGAGTTTTGGTCAAAGCAATAAACTACCTACATCAGCAAAGTTTCTGATCGGCAGATGTTTCAGTAGTGGGGAACTACCATTTCTGGTGTTTTCAAATTTACTCTGAACCCGGATTATAGAACGTGTTAGGGTCCGACCTTTCGGCAAATAGTGAACCCTTATACTTTATTCAAAAAGCTGAAAGTATAAAAATACACGTTCATACTAAAACATATCAGCAATGGATTTAGGACAATGTATAAATTACCAGTAAAGATTTTTTAAAAAAAGAAAGGCAAATGTTTTTCCTGGGTATGACGGTAAACTGTATCTGGCTGCAAGGCCTCTAATTGGGAAGTTGTGAGGAGCATGAAACCACCTCTTACTTGCTATTGTTCCCAGGTACGCCCTAACCCAAAGTGGTAGAACCAAGCTATGGGCAAATAATTAACCCCCAAATTGGGGTCAAAACACTATGAAAGTATAAAAATACACTTTTATAGAAATATATACATAAAAATAGACTTTTATAGAAAAATATACATTTTTGAAGAAAAATTATTAATTTAACACATTTTTGAAGGAAAAAATTATTTTCAGCAAAACATTTTGAATACAAAATTAGAAGACATTTTTAGTTTTCTAAAATAAAAAACAATAAAACCAAAAAAAAAATAATTTAAAATCTGACTGAATAAACCCATTCATTCTAAACGAACATTAAAAAAATAACATTTTGGCATTAAATAACCCACAGATGTTGATATGCCGTTAAACAAAACTCGAAACTAAAAAAAAAAAAAAAACAAATATCAGTAATAGATTTTTGTAAAAAGTAAACAAAAATAAAGCTCCCATGAAAATTAAATTTTGGCATTAAATCACCCATTAGAAGTCGATATACCGTTAAACAAACATACCCGATAAAAACTGACTTTGATATAGAAACCACAGTAGTAAGACAGAGCCTGTTTATTTTCTCCCCCGATACTACATGGATGTTTTTAACATGCTGAAATGTGCTGTGTGTAATTTCCTTTATATAAATAGGTTGCCATTGAGGAATCGGTCCTGACTGTAGTAACAGTATTTTAGAATTACAACCTATTACCCAACAGAGAGGCACCTGAGTGGTTCTCTTAGAATCCTTCTAAGTAATCTTGTTACTTTCTCAGAACGTTCGTCAAAAAATCGTATTGGTGTCCTTTAGAATCAACTCTTCAACCTGACCCTACATTGTAATGGCGACAGCAGATAAATAAATCAAGACAAAGAAAATGCTTAAAAAACAATAAGAATCATTGTCTCCTCTTTTGTGTTCTTTAAAAGGCGGTTTCTTTTATTTAAGTCCATTAAGTCCATTGGGCATACTGCCAAAAATATCGAGCGATTGAAAGTAATCAAAAGGCTGACCCTGTACCGGAAACGAAAAAAAAAAAACAAAACTAATTACCGTTTGCCTGAAAAAATACAGATCTTGAACGTTACAAAAACTATTAATAACGGTCATGCCGTAAAACGAAAGTCTTAAAATATTTGTTCAATCATCGGATTCTTCTTACAATAAACATGAAGATGTACAATATTTCTGTTTGTTTGCTTGTTTAACAGCATAACAACACTTTCATCTTTTTTGTTATGTACCTTGTTTTTTCAGGATGTAGGCGATCATAGCCGTCCACATCTTCTAACTTTTGTTGCGCTTAATATATTTGTCCTGTTGTATTTCCCAGACCCTGCATTGTCATCCATTTGTTTAAGCCCATTAAGTATATATCGCGCTCCCCAGTCTCACTTTACCTCTATCCACCATGTGAGTATCAGATTCCCTAAGCTCTCTTTCCTCTTAATATGTTCAAGTGACGTCAGCTGTATCGTGATATTAATTATAACATGTTAAGTATAAGCTTACTTTTCGCTTCTATACTATCGAAAAAAATCAGGGAGTCGAATTCTAGTTCCAGTTGAATTACTTGCATTCAACTACGCACCAGTTATAGGTTAAATAATAGGACAGATTGGGTCCTATAGCCTTGGCTGGCAACCAGTCTACCGCAGAAAGCAATGGCAATCTACTACGGGATAATCTTCTGCCCAGTCAGTCATGTCTCTTTAGATGTATCACGTATGACACTAAACTGACTGACTGAATATAATAGTTGTGAACAATCACAATCTCTACTGGGCATAAAGTGGGGGATCAGTTTTCTATAGTTATGAAGTAATACATTGATCACCCACTAATTATAATTAATATAATAATATAGGATAATCTATCTCTTCTTCCTTTATCAATCAAATAATAGGACAGATTGGGTTCTATAGCCTTGGCTGGCAACCAGTCTACCGCAGAAAGCAATGGCGATCTACTACGGGATAATCTTCTGATCAGTCAGTCATGTACCTTACGAGACATCATCGCCCAAAACGTGTATTACGTATGGCACTGACTGACTGAAAATAATAGTTAAGAATAATTAAAATTTCTACTGGGCATAAAGTGTGGAATTGGTTTTCTATTATTATGAAGAAATAAACTGATCCCCTACTAATTATAATCAATATAATAATGTAATATAAACTATCTCTTCTCCCTCTAGCTATGAATCAAGTAACAGGACAGATTGAGTTCTATAGCCTTGGTTAGCAAATAGGTCTACCGCAGAAAGTAATGGCAACCTACTGTGGGAAAATCTTCTGCCCAGTCAGTAATGTCTCTCTCGAGACATGATCGCCCAAAGCGTTTATCATGTATGTCACTTAACTGACTTAATTGACTGAAACTCGTAAACCTCGTCATGGTCGCCCCACGGTATTTTAATGATCCTTCTGTTGAGACACCATTCTGTTGATTCGAGTTTCTTTCATCTTTGAGGAAATTATCTAGCATTTGTTGTCATACAGTAAAACAGGCATCACATAACAGTCTAGTATGCTTGTGGGGTTTGGGTATATTTTTCCCGACCGCTTGGGAATACCAGGTGCTGTAAGCGTATAGTGACTGATGTGCGTTGTGGTGCAGTGGATATCGGCTCGGAAAGAGAAATCGATGAGTCGAGTTCGAATTCCAGTTGAATACCCTGCATTCGCTTAAGCACTGGTACCCTTGGGAAAGGTATTAATCCGTCCCTTTTCTCCAGTTATGGGTTAAATAACAAGGGTAGCACTTGGGGACCCTGCTCTTAAAACACAAATCCCAATGAATCTTGCACGGCAAGCAAAAAAAAAAAATTTTTTTAAAGCATTTCAACTTTATCCAAAATACATTTGTTTGACCTTAAATGATATCATAAAGATGGATAGGTCGTTAAACATTAAACAAACAAAATATTTTTTCCCTTTAAATAATCAAATGCTATGATATATTATTGTTTCTTTCATTAAAAACTGTTACTGGTATTTTTTTTTTTATATATATAATGTCTGTTTTTTTTTTCATCCGATTTTGGATGTTCACTATTTGAATATAGCTGGGACCCTAACTGGTGATACTACAAATGATACCCGGGTCAGAGTGTGATACCCGAGTCAGAGTGTGATACCAGGGTCAGAGTGGATATGTGAACAAAAATAATTAAGATATGGTTCTACGCTCTTTAAAACGACCGAATCAACCTTGCTGCTGGACATAGTTTTTCATCGTACCCTGGACAATATATTTCTCTGACAAAGCAGATATAAACTTATATTTTGGCAACTCAGTGAAACCCGAGATTAAACCTTTAAGGCGTAAAATTATTTTTATTTAATTCTGTATTTTGCGATTTAATTACGGTGTGTGTGTGTATGTGTGTGTGTGTATGTGTGTGTATGTGTGTGTATGTGTGTGTGTGTATATTAATTTGAACACTTGAATATGTGAGAGACTTGCATTCCCTTTTAGGTGGAACGCTACTATAACTTTTTATCGTCCGGTTGTCCATCGCGTCCACATCCCTAGTTCAGCTGGGTCGTTTTCTGATATTAGCACTCCATTTTAAACAAATATTAATAATCATTTACAATATTCGGAGTGTTAACGACAGTTTTATTTCTATGTTTACGATGTTTCGGCCTTGTACGCTCCGGCCTTCTTCAGGAATGTTGTCCAGAACCCATCATTTTGATCACTGGAGTATATAATTTCATGAGTGATGTCACTTCAGGATGCCATGAAGTTATCTCCCTTTAACTCAACTCTTTTATTTGTTCACCATTGTTGTAGCCAGGTATTGAACTCACAAATCTTTGGGTCAAGGGAGATAATTGCATGGAACCATGAAGTGTTGTTTGATTGTTTTTCGATAATAGGAATGTCGTGTGGTTTTGTGTGTAGAAGAAAATGGGATCAGTTGCCTCTCGTTTAAAATGAATGAAATATTTCATTCATTTTAAACGAGAGGCAATTGATCCCATTAAAATGAATGAAATATTTCATTCATTTTAAACGAGATGCAATTGATCCCATTAAAATGAATGAAATATTTCATTCATTTTAAACGAGAGGCAATTGATCCCATTAAAATGAATGAAATATTTCATTTATTTTAAACGAGAGGCAATTGATCCCATTTTCTTCTACACACAAAACCACATGACATTCTTTTTATCGAAAAACAATCAAACAATTATAATCGTTGTAATTATTTCATTATACTTATTTTTGTGCGTCATAATTATTTTTATTTATTTTTTAGAGACACGACACAGTGAGAGTATAATTGTATTTTTATGTACTTATTTGTGGACATAACAAAGCAACCTGTTACTATCAAAATAGATTATTGTATAACCACAAATAGGGGAGATAATTCGTGATCAATAAATGCTAACTGCTGCTTATCAGACGATCTAAGAAAAAGTCGTAAGGATTGATCGCCCGCAAATAAGTAATTGGTTTTATAGGAGATAATTGAATTAAATCTCCTGCCCAACGATGACAAAACAATATTATGCACTGATACAAAAATATAAAAGTAATAAATAAAAAGACGATCTTCTTCTTCTTTTATGTGCCATATCCTTTCAGGACGTAGACAATCACGGCTTTTCACATCTCCCTGTCCTGATGGCTCTTACCACTCTTTCTCCTGTTGCACCATTCAACCCTCGTTCCGTCATCCACCTGATCAGATCCTTCAATATGTTATCAGCTTCTTTCCTCTGTCCCTTTTTGCCACTAACTGGCTTCTTAGTAACAGGTTTTCCAAGCGGTCTTTCCTCATTGCCTGTCCCAGGAACTTTAGTTGTCTCTTCCTGATGCTCAGTATTAATCTCCTTTTCGTCTCCATCCTTTCCAAAACCTCGTCATTGCTCACGTGCTCGATCCATGATATCCGCAACATCCTTCTGCAGAACCACATTTCAGCTGCTTCAAGTTTTTTTCATCATCTTCTAAGATATTGTCCAACATTCACTGCTATATTGAAGAACCGACATCACATAGCAATCCAGTATTCTCCTCTTTGTTTCTAGTGAAGTTGTCCTGTTCCTTAATACTTCAACTTCTGGAATGCTTCATTAGCCATGCCAGTTCGCCTTCGGATCTCTGTGTCACACTTTCCGCCTTCTGTTAGAACACTTCCTAGGTATTTAAATTTCGGGACCTGCTTGATTTTAGAGTCCCTCACCTATAATTGGAATTTTGGGCTGTCCTTTTTGCTGATGACTATGCATTCTGTTTTATTGTAGTTTATATGTAGTCCTTTCTTGTCACTCTCTTCAGCTAACTTCTGTAGGAGGTCTTATGCAGTAAACCAGGAAGAGGTTGAAATTCGTTCACTGGCTTCAGACAAAATTATTTTTTTAATCACTTCACCCCAAGCAAGGCATTCCGCTGATACTATTGCGCAGGGTTTACATAGGGGAAAGTGATGAGAAAGAGTCGTTAGTTATAGGAAATGTCAGGAGGAGGGAAATAGACGGATGAGGATACCGAGGATGTGGATGGAGTAGATGGAAAAAGTGTTTATGAGAATGGATGCGAGTTAGTGTGATAAGAGATGTCTATTGACCTTACATTTAAATTCCTAGAGATTGTCACCCCAAGCAAGGCATTCTACTGCCACTGTTGCGCAGGGGGTTACATAAGGGGAAAGTGATGAGAAAGAGGGGTTAGTTATAGGAAATGTCAGGAGGAGGGAAATAGACGGATGAGGATACAGAGGATTGGGGTAGAGTAGATGAAAAAAGAGCTTGAGAGAATGGATGCGAGTTAGTGTGCTAAGAGGTGTCTAGTGACCTTACATTTAAATTCCTGTAGCTGTCGGGGAAGCAAGTATATGGAAGGGAATTCTACAGGCGGGAAGTGCGAGAAGCTGTTAGAGTGGACAAGATATATATATAGAGTCTTGCCAAAAAAGGCAAAAAGGCTATATTATATAGACTGCAAAATATTCCTACAAATAAAGAAAAGGTTTTGTAACAAACAACACAACGTTACAAATATTTTATTAAATTTAGCGATAAACATGCAAATACATATTCATTAATGATTATAAAAAATAACACGCACTTTTACGTGAGTTAGCAAAGAAGCCATATTTAGATATGATGAAGCCATCTTCGCATAGACATAAAAGAAATAAGACTTATTCTTATAAATACACAAAAATCTCTATATCACATAACTGTAAGCAAACCACTACAAATACATGAAGATTTTAAGAACAAGAAATCGAAACACTAGTTAATGTTATTAAATTTAGAAGACAAAAGACAGATAAATATAATTAATTCTTAATAATACATAACACGAACTCTCAACAGAACAAGTGACATTTCATATACGATGAAACCAATATAGCAAAAATCAAGTTTTCCTCTTCGTGTGTCGTGTCTTTCCAGGATGTAGGTGAAAATGGACTTCAACTTGTCCCTATCACTTGTCACTCTTTTACCAATTTTCCCCTTGGTTTCTCTCCGAAACCCAGCGCTATCATCAACTTGCTCAAGCTCATCAAGTATGCCTCTCAGTGCTTTGTACAATGCATAATGGTTTGGAATTGTTGATCAGAGAATTTAGTTTGAATTCTGGTTGTATTCATTTATGTACTGATACCCTTGGGAAAGATATGAATCCACTATTTCAATCCAGTAATAGGTGAATTAGCAAAATTTGTTTAACCAAAATCATTATTTTAATTCAACAAAATAAATAAAATTGTGTACAAAATATTTAGATTTTTGTATTAAATAACCATAGAGGTGTTGATATGCCACTAAACAACCAACCAAGTATTAAATCTCCCTGAATTTAAGTCATTAAAATTTTTCCTATTTTTCTTTTCTTCTATGAGTTTTATCAGATAAATTCCATCAAACTTGATTCATCTGCTCTTAGAAAAGCACATGTACGTTTCTAAATGTCTGCTTGTACTTTTTGCCTACTGTTTTTTCTTTTTCTTTCTGCCCGCCATGTGAGTATCAGATTCTCTAAGCCTTCCCTTCTCATTACATGCCCAAGAAACCTCAGGTGTTTCTTTCTGAGGCTAGTTTTCCTCTCCAAAACCTCGACATTGCTCACATTTTCAGTTCATGATATCCTCAGCAAACTAGGACAAGAAATATTTTATCTTTTCCAAGGCATCAAAATAAAGTTTAAAATCCCCCCTGTCCTAAAAACTTTTGCACATTACCGGTAGTGTGCAAAAGTGTTAGAACAGGAGTGATTTTCCTAAAAACCTCACTGAAATTCAAATACAGGCTGAAAAGCCAAGTAAATTGTTAATAAATATTAACTATTTTAAACTAGGTGTAAAAGAAATGTATTAAAAAGAAGTTACATTTAATTTTTCCTATTTTCGATAAAACAAGTTATTTTGAAACTACTCTATTGAACATCTATGGGATATTTTGGATAAAAAAGTGATAAAAAGTGATGTTACTTCGCAAAAAAACTTTGGAAACAAATACAAGTTGCTTGGTAGGAGATACCATTAGATATATTGAAGAAGCTTGTGATGTCAATGCCTGACAGAATGAAGGTTGTGAACAAAGCAAAAGGCTATTATACTAAATATTAATTTATTTTGTAACAAGTATTTTTTTCTTGTTAAAGCATTTGTTTAGTAAATAAAAATACTTTAATTAAATTGTTTATTTTCTGACAATATGCCTTATAAACATAAAATAGTTCTTGTCCTAATACTTTTACACAGTACTGCATATATATGTGTAATCTAAACTTATTAATAAATGGAAATTTGTCTGTCTGTGTGTGTATCCGTTACTTATAGACTCCGAAACGGCTGAACTAATTTTCTTGAAAATTTACACAGTTCTACTATAAGCGTCTGTGAGTGTTCTTAGCTTCGTTTTGTGTCGAGGTACCCTCGATAAATATCAAAAATCGATAATTAAAAAAATCGGGTTATAGGAGTGGTCCGATTTTAATCAAATTTGAAACACTCGTAGACAAAGACATAAGAAACGATATTCAGAAGTTTTAAGGTTGCAGTTATTACAATAGTGCAGACAATCGATAATATATATATATATATATATATAAAAGGCAAGATCTTTGTGTGTGTATGTCTGTTTATCTGTCTGTATGTCCTTTATACAAATCCACAATTTTTATACGATTCTCACCAAGCTTCACATAAATATTCTTTAGGCTGAGTCTGAGGTCCAGGACCATAAATTAGTTTTAAGCTTTCATTACACCCGAGCAACGCCGGGCTATACTGCTAATATATATATATATATATATATATATATATATATAGATAGATAGATAGATATAGATATAGATATAATATTAAAATACGTAATTACAATAAAGCAGCACTAATTATTAAAGACTAATGTCCGAAAGATCATTGCTAACCTATCAGTAAATAAATTAAATTGTCAATTAACCGAACGGGGATTACCTCGTAGGCTAAATAAATGGGAAGAAAAAAAAGAAACAAACCAAGCACAAGAACAATGTGTTAAGAGCTTGTTTGAAAGAAAAAACCCAAAACGAAAACCTTAACAGTAAAGTACTCTAAACGAAAGTACGAAAGTTGAGCAAAAATAGAGTATACTGTATATATATATATATATATATATATATATATATATATATATATATATATATACATAATACTAAATCTAAAAATGAGCCAACACCGACCGCGATTTCACACGACGGATCAGTCGGTGTTGGCTCTTTTTTAGATTTGGTACTCTGTATATATATATATATATATATATATATATGTGTGTGTGTGTGTGTGTATAAATATATATATATATATATATATATATATACGAGAAAAAGAATTTGATATTTTGATGTTAACGAAATACAGAAATCACAGGTTTGCAATAAGGATATTTGTAAATTAATATGAGGACAAGAAAAAGTAACATACACATGAAGTAAAGCGTTCTCATTGTTGACGAAGTCGTTATTTTCTTTGAAAAAAAAAGGAAAATATTCGAACATAGGAAGTACTGTGACTGTCATTTCCACAAAATATCACTGCCTTTCATTCTTGATGTTCCAGGTTCATTTTCGGTTCTTTATTTATACGTGATGACTTTAAATTAAGACTCCATTTTCTTGATGATGCAGTGGAAAGAGAATAAAAATCTTGCCCAATCAGGCATGTTTGGTGCAGTGAAACCGCCAGTCATTGTTTCACTAATGACCTGCTTACGATCCAGTTTTTCAGAGAGGCGTTTACTTTTTAGTCTTTATTATGTATATTTATTTATTTATTTATTTATTGATTCATTTTCTAAAATACTTTGTCACTTGAATCTGTCGACTTTTAGTATCCATGTTATTGCGAAGAATTTAAAAGCTGCAAAATCAGTTAGATAGAAAAGATATAAAACTAAGTTATACCTCCGTTATTTTTATTTATTTAAAAGTTAGTTCTGTTAAATTGTATCTCTGCATTTACAGGGTGGTTCAAAAAGTAGGTGAACATCATGTGAAATATGTTTGTGTATTGTTTGTATCTCTAAGAAGATGGGGTCCCTCTACATTATCGTGATTAAGCATTTCCTGAAAAATAGGTTGGTCGAAGAGGTCCAGTTCATTAGCTAACATATTCACCTTATTTTACCACAATGAATTTCTTCGTTTGGAAAATACTCAAGGACAAAATTTATATACGAAAGTCAAGAAATATTGGTGATTTAAAAAATTACAAAAGAGATGCATTTCAAGAAATAATGGCGAAAAGAGACTTGTTCAAGAATACCAATTATATATATATATATATATATATATATATATATATATATATATATATATAATAGAAAATCGCTTACATTTTAACAACGCAGTTGCTTGAACTGTTGTCTATCACACTTGAAATAGATTAAAATCTATTCCTCATGTCACGATGAATAGACCGGTTCCCGCTCGATCATCGAAGTTAAGCAACGTTGAGCCTGGTCAGTACTTAGGTCGGTGATCACTCGGGAATACCAGGTGCTGTTAGCGTTCACGGATGTGCGGTGGATGTCGGCTTCGATGGGGAAATAGGTGAGCCGAGTTCCAATTCCAGTCGAGCACACTGCATTCACTTGCGCACTATTACCCTTGGGAAAGGTATTAATCCGTCCGTTCCCTCCAATTATGGGTTAAATAATTGAGGTCTGCTGTTCATGCGATCTGTGGCAGGTTTCTGCAGCGATTGTTTGTTATCAACGGTTCCAAAAAGTGTGGATGGTACTACACAATGCCTTCACCACTACAAACAAATCTCTGTGTGGATGTCTTACTAAGGTTAGACCCTCATACATTGAAATCGATGGGAGAGTCCATAAAATATATATATATTACGAAGATTAACGAAACTGGTTTTAAGCAACTGATAATTTGAAATGATTTGTTTGAACATTATTTTTGATCGATACTCGTATTTAAGTAGATATTCTGTTTAAAATCAAACAGTATTATATATTTATTTCTACCAGCCTGACTATTTACGATAAATTTTGTTACGAAGATGTGTTTCATTAGACCTATGTGGATAGGGGTCGCAGATTCGAATCCTGCCGAATGGCACACATTTTCGTAATAAAAATTCATCGTAAATAATCAGGCCGGTAGAAATAAATATATAACACTGTTTGATTATAAACAGAATATCTACTTAAATACGAGTATCGATCAAAAATAATGTTCAAACAAATCATTTCAAATTGTCGGTTGTTTATAACCAGTTTCGTTAATTTCTGTAACATGATGTTAATCGTAAATAATCAGGACGGTAGAAATAAATATATAATACTGTTTGATTATAAACAGAATATCTACTTAAATACGAGTATCGATCAAAAATAATGTTCAAACAAATCATTTCAAATTGTCGGTTGTTTATAACCAGTTTCGTTAATTTCCGTAACATGATGTTTATCGTAAATAATCAGGCCGGTCGAAATAAATACATAATACTGTTTGATTATAAACAGAATATCTACTTAAATACGAGCATTGATAAAAAATAATGTTCAAACAAAACACACACACACACACACACACACACACACACACACACACACACACACACACATATATATATATATATATATATATATATATATATATATATATGTTTGTATGTATTAAAATGTTGATGGAACCAAAGGTGGAAAATGAACCAAAGGTAATAAATGAACTTTTACAATTGCTTGAAGAGACTTTTTTTTAATAAAAGACTTTTTTCTTTGTTGAATTTGCATGACTGAAAAAAAAAAGGAAAAAGGATCTTGTAAAGTTGTACGTTGAAATAGTGACATTTTTGTGCTTAAAATGACAGAGGTGTGGGGGAGATATGTGACACTATCTCCTGTTGGTATATTTTTTGGGTTTGGTTTAATACAACAGAGACAGTGGAATTAATATTAGTGGTATTATTAGTTGTGTTTTATTGTAATTCGCGATGTGATCTTAGGTAACAAACTAATTTAATACTATCATGTACTTGTAAAATCCGGGTATAGATAAATTAGCTGACAATTTGAAAAGGAGAGAAAGAAATATAGTTCACTTTCTTTTTCATATACGATACGCATTATTTTGGGTTCGGTGGAAATTTGAGAAAATGGTCGCAGTCATAACAAAATGTCAGGATTTACTTGATGGGGCCAGGTAGGGTTAAATTCCCAACAGTTGTTCCTGAGAATAGAAATTGTGGGGAATCGAAAAATCTAAAGATGATGTAATCGAAAAAAAAAACAGAAAGACATTACGTCGTGTGAGCTGTTGATATTTCATTCGTCGAGCCATGGCACCCCACAAATCGTGTGGGTGGTAAACGGTCTCATTGCTCAAAAGCTTTGAATCCCCCAAGAGGGTTGGGGATTGTTATAAAAATCTGGACTCGGCGAGAAAAATCATTAGTTGTTGGCTGGAGAGTAGTTTTGTGAGTCGAAATAGACGTCTTGAAAACCAGATTTTGTGACGAGATCATCACGACCAGCTACAGTGGCCCGAAAGCGTCGACATAACTAGTGCCGTTTCGACATCATCGCAGCGGGACCCATTCCAAAACCAGCGAGCGACAAAACCAACCGGCCAGCCAGGTGTCAGTGTTACAATTGGTGCCGTCACGACCGTCGACGAGAACAAGCGTCACAACCAGCCAGCTAAGGTAAAAAGTGTCAAAGTAGTAGTACAAACCATATCAAGGCCAGAAACAAATGAAATTTAATACTTACAAGCATTGTGGAAAAAAAATTTGATGAGCAAAAAAAAAGCCAAAAGAAGAGCGACCGAACGGTTTCAATCGCAACCTCTTCAGTGTCATCTAAAAAATCTAATTCATTTTAAAAAAAAATTAAAATCAAATCACAACATGGGAAGTTGTCCGTTGTATCAGTCAGTTAAGTGCATACGTGATACACGCTTGGGCGATCATGTCTCGAAAGAGACATGACTGACTGGGTATAAGATTATCCCGCAGTAGTTTGCCATTGCTTTCTGCGGTAGACTGGTTGCCGACCAAGGCTATAGAACACAATCTGTCCTGTTATTTAACCCGTAACTGGAAGGAATAGACGGATTAATACCTTCCCCAAGGGTATTTGCGCGTAAATGAATGCAATGAATTCAGCTGGAATCTGAACTGAATCTGAATCTGATTTTTTTTTCTCTTTTATTCATTTTTCTGCATACATTAGATACGAAGTCCAAGGAGGCATTCTCTTTTTTCGGAGAACCGGACTCCTGAACCAAACATACAGTTACTTTAATCCCTGCAAATGAAATAACGGGTGCGAATTTGACAGAAAAGAAAACCAGCTCGCATTAAATTCAGTCGCACAATCTTTACTATTTATCAAATGTTGAATAAAAGCTGACCCGCAAGTATTCACTAGCTGACTCATACGGGCATCCGATTTTAGAACCATAGATGGGACAGTCCAAGCTCTGCGAAGTCCTTCCTATGTAGTTGCTACGGCAACAACAATTAAACGTATAAATTATGGATGAAACATAATGATGAGTAAGTAGATCCTTACGCATAAAAGGACAAACACAACAAGTACCAAAATGAATTCTAATTTGGGCAGAGAAATGCGAAGAGCTCACCCCGAGAACCAGTATAGTCAGTCAGTCAGTTAAAGGCCAAACGTGATATATGCTTTGGGCGATCATGTCTCGAAAGAGACATCACTGACTGGGCAGAAGATTATCCCGCAGTAGGTTGTCATTACTTTCTGCGGTAGACCTGTTTGTCAAACAAGTCTATAGAACTCATTCTGTCCTGTTATTTGATTCATAGCTAGAGGGAAAAGAGATAGATTATATTACATTATTATATTAAGTATAATTAATGGGGGATTAGTTTATAACTTCATAACAATAGAAAACAGATCCTCCAGTTTATGCCCAGTAGAAGTTTTGGTTGTTCTCAACTATTATATTCAGTCAGTCAGTTAAGTGCCATAGGTGATACACGCTTGGGCGATCATGTCTCGAAAGAGACATCACTGACTGGGCATAAGATTATCCCGCAGTAGTTTGCCATTGCTTTCTGCGGTAGACTGGGTGCCGACCAAGGCTATAGAACGCAATCAGTCCTGTTTTTTTATTCATATCTAGAGGGAAGAGACGGATTAATACCTTTCCCAAAAGTATTTGTGCTTAAGTGAATGCAAGAAATTAAACCGGAATTCGAACTAGGCTCCCCGATTTCTTGTTCCGAGCCAATAAATACTGTACCACAACGCATATTATGAACCAATACAAGGAAGCCGTAAGTATACAAGAGATTTCTCCACTATAAGCGGCTTATCCTTAGCGAATTTTTTAATTATTTAATTGTCAATGTAATAATTGTATTAGTAAATGCAAATCATTTACCTACCATCTACTTTTGGACCCCCCTGGGTATGTGTGCGAGTGTACGTACGTGTTTGCGTAAATATATGTGTATTTGTGTCAAGAAAGATGAAAGAAAGATATGTATCCGTAGGTGTTTCTGTCAGTCAGTTAAGTGCCATACGTTGCTTTCTGCGCTAGACTGGTTGCCGACCAAGGCTATAGAACCCAATCTGTCCTGCTATTTAACCCATAACTGGAAGGAAGAGACGGATTAATACCTTTTCCAAGGGTATTTGCGCGTAAGTGAATACAATGAATTCAACTGGAATTCGAACTCGGCTCCCCGGTTTTTCGTTCCGAGCCGATATCCACTGTACCACAAGGTATTTCTGTGTAATATGATAAAAATGTATGCTTAGTTTCTAAAGAAACATGTTCAATATCAGGAATAGTTCGTGTTTATATAAAAGCATAAGTAACTGCACTTATACGAGATATCATATATTTAAAATGGTCTTTGAAAATGAAAAACTATTTTGGAGTTTTTATTTTATCTTTACTTTTAAGCTGATAGATTAACTTTAATATTTCGAAAAAGAAGCGGGTCTGAATCTAAACCTAGATTGGAAATCCGCTCGGCACGCACTCACAATAGTCTTTATGTTAGATGTAATCTGTGCTTAGTACAAAAAATTAGGATACTAAATTATCGTAATCAAAATTTACATTTAAATGAGAGAAATTAATTGATTAGCAAGTGTCGACATAAAAGTATGTTTAAATTTCAATAATACTCGTAATTCCTTTCTCTATTTGACCCTATTTCGTATAAGCTGTGAATTTAAATCTATATCTTTCGCCTTTTTAAATTTCAATCATGTTTACTTTTCTTGGTATTTAATTGTTATATTAATTTTTTTATCCTAAAGTAATTGATACTGGTTAGATTTTAAGTGGGTACACATGATCCTACTTATTCTTATTGCTTAACCTTGAACTCTCGTGTATGTCGTCGGACCTACGTCCCTCCAAATTCTGTCAACATTTATTATCTTCCATTTCTTCTCTCTCCCCTAATTTTTGTATCTTTGTTTTGTTCTAATCAAACATTTACTTCCAGTCACACAAGAATATTTTCATAATATGTTTTTCAGAGCCTAAGAAACACGTTTTTATTTGTTTGTAAAAATGGCTATTCTTGAAATACAAAATACTGAATATATATATATATATATATATATATATATATATATATATATTAACCATTTAAGCAAGGCATTCCACTGCCACTATTGCGCAGAGGGTTACACAGGAGAAGGTGAAGAGAAAGAGAGGTTAGACATAGGAAATGTCAGAAGGAGGGCGATAGACGGGTAAGAATGCATATATATATATATATATATATATATAATTTTTAAGTGTATCTAAAAAAAATTTAACTATTGAAATATTTATAAAGATTCAAAACACGTAAGTCCCTATTTAATCCTAGCCTATATGTGTTTTATTTTAAAATTAAATACATATAGGCTAATGTTAAATAGGGATTTAGGTGTTTTGAATCTTTATAAATATTTCAATCGTTAAAAATTTTTTAGATACACCTAAAAAACTTATATATATATATATATAATTATTTCTGTAAAACAACATTTAAAAGTATGATAGGTTTATGTTTACAAATATTAAAAAACTCTTTCGTTTTCTACGTCACGTGATGTAAACATTTCTCGACGAACGCTCTCGCGACGGACGCTTCTAATTTAAATTTTAAAATCATTGTTTCTGATGAAAGACCGAGATCGGCCTGAAATATCATATATATATATATATATATATATATATATATATATATATATATAATAGAAATAAATAAATACTGTCAAAAAATACATTATTAAACTTACAACTTTTTAGTAGTTTTTCCTATACATAATAAGACAGCATACGTGGATCATCATTATGCTATATATATATATAATTTATTACCTCGTCGTCAGGCAATGTTTTCTCAGTAATAAGCTAATATTGCCTGATGACAAATTAAAAATCTCGAAATATAAAATTTCGTGTCGCGATGTAAACTGTATTAATTTTAAATATAAAAAACAAATTTAAGTATGTTATGATTTTCAATATCTGTTGTATTCAGGACTTGTAATTCTCAAACTCTTGGTTTTGTTCACCTGGATATATATATATATATATATATATATATATATATATATATATATATATATTGTAATATTGTTAATAAAATGGTCTATAAAATGGTCTATGAAAGCATAATATCACTACACAAAGATTTTCATGTTTCATAACAAAACTGTTCCTCTTCAGATGATATGTTAAAATAAATGCTGAAAACGATATATTTTTGAAAAATAAGGTGAATTCGTGGATATTTAGAAAATTAGGGAGTGGTAGTTGGACGAAATGCCTTTAGGTGTGTCAAAATTGTTCAATCAAAATTTAGAATTATGTAACCATGGATGTTTAATATTTAGTTAGTAAAGTTAAAGTTAGTAAATGGTGCAGGATGGCTAAGATGTAGATATGTCAATTTTTTTATTTTGTCTGGATAAGGTACATAATGGGACCTTAATTTTTGTAAATGGGTAGACAATAAATTTTCTCACGAGATTGGATTTTAGGTTTGAATGCATCTTATATTTTTTTTAAAAATAAATCGCTTTCACCATTTATTTATCATATCACCTGAAGAGGAACAGGTTTGTTCTTAAATATGAATTTTTTTGTTATGTTTTTTATTATGCTGTCATTCTGACATTTTCTATATCTAACCTATTTGTCGAATAGTTTTACACAGACAGTTTCCCTTCTCCGCGACACATTCTTATTCTTTGTCGCACCAAGTCACAAAATTACAATTATAAGCTCTACTCTGTATTGAACACTTTTTGTAAAATTAAATGCTTAAACAGAGTATTTTTAATCTACGTGTTCCTTCACTTTTTTGTCATATATATATATATATATATATATATATATATCACAGTTCATCAGTACGGTTAGACAGCCGATTGCTTTTTATCCAGGATTGACAGCCGACCGAATTGGTGTCAGTTGGCGATACTACATCTGAGCTGCAGGCGCCCAGTAGAAGGAGGCAAGACACCCGACCGAACTGACGTCAGTTGGCGATACTACATCTGAGCTGCAGGCGCCCAGTAGAAGGAGGCCTACTTATTATGCGCACATGCCAGAGTAGCTACTGTTTTTAAAGTCCACCATTCCTCCAGGGTGCTCAATCAGGGCGTGAGAGCCTAAATATAACGATAAAATATAGTTAAAGGTGTGCTATATTTATGGATTAATGGGATCAATATCAGTGAAAGATCAAATTTAAATATAAAAATGGAGATTGAAGCTCACCCACCCAGAGGCAACAGTCTGTTAAACTCAATCACCAGGTTATGCGGGTATTTTTGTATACATATATATTGAGTGTGTTTGGCACAGAAAACACACCAATATCACGCATCAGGATCTTTGTGTTTTTTTACCTTATTCGATTTAACGATGCTTACTGATGTGTTTCAGTGCATACGAAGCTATTCGCACGGCTGTTTCTCTGTGTCTGTACGCATTTCCTTGTTCGTTGCTTCCAATAACATGAATACTTTTTGATTCGTTTTTGTCTTTTTCTTCTTTTAGTCGCTATTCCAGATTCTGTCAGTCTGTGAATACATTTAACATCAAGAGAGACGTAATTGAGGGTAAATAATTGTTTCTAGCTGGTGGAATGAAAAAGAGAATGATTAAAATTAAATAAAATAATCCAAACACGTGGCAGGCAGGAAGCGGAATAAACTGTCAACAAAAGACGATCACGACGCCTAACCAACTTGAACAATGAATGCACTGACTTCGTTTGAGATGATTAACCACAAAGAGAACGAGATCTCGCCGTTCCTTGCTGTGCAGCTGCCATTTTCATTATTTCACCGATTAAAAGAAAAAAATTCAATTCTTTCCAGTTCCCTGACCCAGTGCACACACACTCTCACTGTCGCTCACCCTCTCTCTCTCTCTCTCACTGCCGCACTTTGTCTTTTAATATTTTTCTCTCTATTTGTCGAATAGTCTTACATAGACAGTTTCCATTCTCCGAGCCAAATTCTTATTCGTTGTAGCACTAAGTTACTTGTGTTTTTTGCCATCTTTTCTAATACATGTTCATGTATCCATTTTCACAAGCTCGTTAGGTATTTTAGTCACTGATTTTATCTGCCTCTCTTGTCTTCAAGATTAGAGCGTTAAGTTTTTTATCCTAGTTTGAGACCTACAAATCAACTGTCTTCTTATGGCTCTATATATGAGAATGTACTTTGTTGTGCATCAGACATCGGCTCGGAACGAGAAATCGGAGAACTGAGTTCGAATTTCAGTTAAATTGGATGCATTCACTTACGCGCAAATACCTTTGAGAAATAAATTAATCCGCCACTTTTTCTTCCAACTACGGGTTACATATCAGGACGTATCGGGTTCTCCAAGATAAAGTCATATACCAAGCAACTATTCTTCTTAGTAAAATCAAAAACAAGAAAAGTATACATAGGAATTTCCGCCGGACCATGGAAACAATGTATATATACTCATAATCAATATTTCTCTAAATCCTACCTGAAATATCAAACCGCTCTTTCTAGACATTTCTGCGAATTAAAAGACAGAAATCTCCCCGACAGATTGAATGGAAAACTACAGATATATATCAAACCCTTAACAGCTTCAGAAACAGATGCAATCTATGCTTGGAGGAAAAGATTAGATTTATCAAATTCAGAGAAACTGACCAATTATTAAACCAGGGAAATGAAATCATTTTTAAATGTCGTCATAAAAATAAATTTAAACTATCTATTACATAGAATTCTATAATTACATTATTGCGTCATACTTTCTATCATGCGTTGATCATTCATAGGAGGAAAGAAGTGGAAGTGGAGATCTGCCTGGTAATGGGTATATATGCAAGTTATGCATACAACGACTTAGCATTATGTATGCATTTGAGACTGTCCTACATTGCATTATGTAATTATGGATATATTTTAATATAAATATTTTACATGTATAGGGGTGCACCTAATTGTATGGTTATATGAAGCTTTTGTGCATATGGGCAACTGGTTATATGCACGTTCCGTGTGTCTGGTGCGTTCAATTCTAATTGTAGTTATATGTAAAATTTTATGTATAATTGTGTATATATTCCGTGTATATGGTTGCATCTGGTTATATGTATGCTTCATGTGTACGAATACCCCTAATCATATATATGTGTTTTTGTGTATAGGGGGGGGGCACTTAATTATATGTATGTTTGCGCTAATTTTGTATTAAGGATGCAATTGTACCCGCCTGAATTAATTGTACCCTAATGAATTGATTATACTCTCCTGTATTGATAAGTATACTCATGTATGTGCATCTTGGCGTCAGAGCCCAACTGATATATGCCGGTATATATATATATATATATATATATATATATATATATATATGTATAAGTATTGTTGGACTAATATTCCTTGTCCAAAGAAACACTATTTTTAAAAAAGTGCTCAATACAAAAGTAGAGCTAATAATATTATTTATTCATTAATTATAACATGGATATGTTACAATATCACTACAAAAGTAGCCATTTTGTTTCGACACTTTTGTGTCTTGTCAAGTGATGTGATAGTTCTTAAATGACTCATTTAAGAACTATCACATCACTTGACAAGACACAAAAGTGTCGAAAGAAAATGGCTATATATATATATATATATATATATATATGCAACTGTTCTTTATGTTATATGTAACTTGAAGTATGCCACTTCGTTTAGTGTTAAAAATGTACACGTAGGTTTATCCCTGTTGGCATTACTCTTATATATACAGGTATAAGTGTTCATATGCAAGTGCATAGATGGAGAAAGACGAGAGTGCGCAGATAAAAAAATGTATATGGACACGTAGAAATGTTTGTGCATCGCACAAACGTTTGGAAGCATTACGAGTGATTAAAAAAGAATGACATCGGGTGTCGTACGAGTTATAGCCGAGAGACATCCTACGGTATCTTGTCAGCTGCTCTCAATATATCGGGACCGGCCTTCAAAGTAAAAAGTGTATAAACTACGGTATATATATATATATATATATATATATATATATATATATATATATATATATATGTGTGTGTGTGTGTGTGTGTGTGTGTGTGTGTGTGTGTGGGTATGTATGTGTGCATGTGTGCACAAATATGTGTGACTGTGTGTATATGTGTGTGTATATATCTATTCAAGTGTATATATGAATATATATATATATGTGTGTAAGTTTTCGTGAACATATATATAAGCACACACACACACACACACACACACATATATATGTACATATATATATATATTTATACTTATTTATATATGGAAATTTCTCTGTGTGTGTGTGCCTGTGTGACTCCGAAATGGCCGAACCGATTTTCTTGAAAATTTAAGCAGTTGTACTATAAGCGTCTGCGAGTGATCATAGTTAGATTTTGTGCTGAGGTACCCCTGATAAATATCGAAAATCGATAATCGAAAAAATCGGTTTATGGAATGCGTGGTCCGATTTCATTCAAATTTGATACACTCATAGACAAAGACATAAGAAACGATATTCAGAACTTTCAATGTTGCAGTTCTTACAATAGTGCAGAAAATCGACAATATATATATAAAAGGCAAGATGTTTGTGTGTGTGTCTGTTTATTTGCCTGCAAGTCTGTATTTTTTCAGCATTTTATTTTAGTTTTTGCTTCAGGTTTGGCTCTAAGTAGTTATAATTGTAGTTCTTAGTCTCAGCCATGATACCATTTACTCAGAGGACTTATTTAGCCTTCAAAATTCAGTTTACGACGAAAAATACTTATTTGATATCGGTACCAGGAAATCAAAATTTGACTTACATCCATTCATTTTTCTTTCAGTCTACGGTTTCGCTTTAACTGGAAACAACTATTGCTTTTTAGTCTTTCATGCTAACGTCCAAAGAGTCTGAGCTACATGACCATGGATTAGTTTTAAAGCTTTCATTACACCCGAGCAACACCAGGCGATACTGCTAGTATATATATATATATATATATATATATATATATATATATATGAATATATGACCTTTATTGTATACGCTGTTAAATATCCGATCAAAGATAATATCTAAAAATATTTTTACAAAAGTTGGGGGCAGGTTCGTCACATCAGATTAAGTTAAAATGTTTAAACGCCATCGTTTCGACACGCATGCACCCGTTTCGACACGCATGCACCCGTCACTTTATTTATTAGCTGAACCCTTCACATATTTCCGTATATTTTTCAAATAGTTTCTCAGGTCTTTTGTTGTTGAAGCGTTAATGTCTGCTGTATAAACCATTTGCTTTAGTTGTCCCTACAAACATAAATCCAAAGAATTGTGCCCGAGTAGATGATTAGATTATGCTGTTTCCCCATCATGTATGAAGCATATGCGTCTTCGTCTTGTCAGGAGTCCCAATCTAGCATGTCTGGAATGTGTTCGAAATAAAGTCCTTGTAGATAGGTCCTGTACAACGTACTGAGAGAAAATATGGACTAACGGACAGTCAACTACAATACCTGTCCACACATTTATCGTGAACGGATGTGTTATTCGGTCTACCTCCATCCATAATCTGTATTGTCACAGATACTCTCTCAGCAAAGGTTGGATGATTGGCTGCCTAGTGTATGAAAACTCGAACTTATGCAGCCATGTAGCGTCTCGTTCTATTGCCATTCAAGCGACTGTATATAAAAATGTTATCTGCCTGCTCAATATATAAACATCCTCTCATTTTTAAACGGAACACTTTTCAAGTAACACTACTGCTGCACATGTTAAGCATTAAAGAAAAACTAGACACAAATATGTCTACGGCTATATCGTGTTGAATGCACCAGTTCCCGTCCGATCACCGAAGTTAAGCAAAATCAAGTCTGGTCAGTACTAAAATGGGTGACCATTTGGGAATACCAGGTGCTGAAAACGTAAAGATCAAGAATGGTCCACCGGTCCTTGGGACTTGGGGGATGGGCGCAGTGGGTGACCATTTGGGAATACCAGGTGCTGAAAACGTAAAGATCAAGAATGGTCCACCGGTCCTTGGGACTTGGGTGTTGGGCGCAGGGCTAACAACCCTGCCCCGTAAAAAGTTTGTTACAGCAACAGCAACAAAACGTTGCTGCCTTATGCACCATTCGGTGTGATGAATAGATGATGATGATGATGATGAGACACAAATATACACGAAAAAAAAAAAGAAACCTAGTACAGTGCCTTCTTCTTCTATATACATTGCCCTTTCAGGAGTTAGACGATCATGGCCTTCCAAGTCTCCCTATACCTGGTGGCGCTTAGCACGCTTTTTCCTGTAACACCAAACAATTCCCATTCTGTTATACACCTGCTCAGGTGCTTCAAATAATTTATCCGCTAGTTTCTTCTGTCTCTTTTCCCCTCTTTCTAGCCTGTTTGTATCAAGTTCTTCCAAGCCCTCCTTTCTAAGTGCAAGTACCAGGAAATTTAGCTGTCATTTCCTGATGCTCAGTATTAGTTTCCTTTTTGTCTCCATCATTTCAAAAACCTCATCATTGCTTATATGCTCGATCCATGATATCTGCAGCATCCTTCTGTAGAACAACTTTTTAATTGATCAAAGTTTTTCCTTCATCTTTGATGATATTGTCCATCATTTACTGCCATATTGAAGAACTGACATCAGATAGCAATCCCGTACTCACTTTTTTGTTTTCCTTCATCATTGATGATATTGTCCAGCACCCAGAACTAAGGCTCAACTAAATAACGTCCACATTACACCTTCGCTGGTCGCCAAGATAATTGAACAACTTGCCCCACACAAAGCGAGCGGCGGTGACGGAATCTCAGTCATAGTACTGAAGAAATGTGCCCCAGAACTCTCCTCTGTCCTCTCTAAACTCTATAACCTCTGCCTATATGCTTCCTGTTTTCCTGCCTGTTGGAAGTCCTCCTGTGTAGTTTCTATATTTAAGAATTCTGGCGAACAATCAGACCCCGCCAATTACAGTCCTATTTGTCTCCTTCCGATCATTGGCAAAATTTTCGAAGCCATTATCAACGCCGAGGTGATTCAGCATCTCACGGCTAACAGGCTTCTCTCTGACAAACAGTACGGGTTTCGCTTTACTAGGTCTACTGCTGATATGATAATGACCATTACCGAGTACATATACCGGGCACTTGACAAGAATGGCGAAGCCCGAACCGTTACCTTGGATATCTCCAAAGCGTTCGGCAGGATCTGGCATGCTGGCCTCTTCTGCAAACTGCGGAGCTACGGGATAACTGGACATCTGTTTGACCTCATCCATTCATTCATCTGTAACCGCACGTTGAAGGTGGTATTAAATGGGCATGCCTCCCAAAACTGCCATTCGAACGCGGGCGTCACTCAAGGTTCTATCATAGGTCCCACGCTCTTTCTGATCTACATTAATGATCTCCGCGACGCCATTAGATCCCAAGTTGGCATGTATTCCGATGACAGAACAATCTACTCTCGCATTGATCAAAAGCCAGGTGTAGACGACAAAGTGAACCTCGCTGCCGTACTTGAAAAGGACCTCCAATCCGTAGTGGCCTGGGGTAGGAAATGGCTAGTGAATTTCTATGCCTCTAAAACGAAGCTGTTATCAACTAACCACCATAGACAATCGCATCTACCTCCCATTAGCATGGGACAGGCTAGCCTCCCAGAGAGTAAAATACTACGCCTCCTTGGCCTTACACTTTCGGCGGACCTCAAATGGAATATCTGGTCGGGTGCCCCTGCTGCTCTCCTTGGGCTTCTTGACAAAATACAAAGGAGGATCTGTAACGTGGTTGATACTGACATGGCAGACCGGCTGCAGCCGCTCTCACACCGGCGTGATGTGGCTTCCCTGTGCCTCTTCTACAAGTACTTTCATGGCTTCTGCTCCGATGAGCTTAGATCACTGGTGCCGCCTAAGCACGAATTTACACGAGATACTAGATTAGCAACTAGGTCCCACCCTTTTACAGTTAAACAAATAAGATGTAACCGTAAATTCTACTCCAACAGCTTCTTTTCTCGCGCTTCACGCCTGTGGAACTCCCTTCCACAAGTCTGCTTTCCCGACAGCTACAATCTCCAGTTGTTTAAAAGTAGGGTCAATAGACACCTCCTATCACACTAACTCCCAATTATTCTCAGAACACTCTCATTGACCCAACCCTCATTCTCGGTATCCTTACCCGCCTATCACCCACCCTCTGAAATTTCCTATATTTAACCATTCTCGGTATCCCTACCCACCTATCACCCACCCTCTGACATTTCCTATATTTAATCATCCTTTGTCCACTCTATGTAGCCCCCTGCGCAGTAGTGGCAGTGACATGCCTTGCTCGGGGTGAAACGCTTATAAAAAAAAAATCACTTCCATATTGAAGAACTGACATCACATAGCAATCCAGTACTCTTTTTTTTGTTTTCCTTCATCTTTGATGATATTTTCTAGCATTCACTTCTTTATTGAAGAACTGACAACACATAGCAATCCAGTACTCTTTTTTTTGTTTTCCTTCATCTTTGATGATATTGTCTAGCATTCACTTCCATATTGAAGAACTGACAACACATAGCAATCCCGTACTCTTTTTTTTTTCCTTCATCTTTGATGATATTGTCTAGCATTCACTTCCATATTGAAGAACTGACAACACATAGCAATCCCGTACTCTTTTTTTTTCCTTCATCTTTGATGATATTGTCTAGCATTCACTTCCATATTGAAGAACTGACAACACATAGCAATCCCGTACTCTTTTTATTTTCCTTCATCTTTGATGATATTGTCCAACATTCACTTCCTTATTGAAGAACTGACATCACATAGCAATCCAGTACTCTTTTTTTTGTTTTCCTTCATCTTTGATGATATTTTCTAGCATTCACTTCCTTATTGAAGAACTGACAACACATAGCAATCCCGTACTCTTTTTATTTTCCTTCATCTTTGATGATATTGTCTAACATTCACTGCCATATTGAAGAACTGACATCACATAGCAATCCAGTACTCTTTTTTTGTTTTCCTTCATCTTTGATGATATTGTCCAACATTCACTTCCATATTGAAGAACTGACATCACATAGCAATCCAGTACTCTCTACTACTGAATGATCTAGAAATACAAAGCAGTAATTTTTTCACTAAAATTGCCTTAAACGACGATTTTGTATTCCGCTGTAACTTTTTTGAATGGTCTCCTTGTTTAATGTGTTAACTGTTTCTATAATCCTTGCCTTCAGTTCATCTTAAATGTTACCAAGAGTTTTATTAATTTCTCGCACACTGTGCCACACACATAATAATGGAGGGTATGCAATTATATGGCCAGACCATATTTGTAATCAAGTCACAGAAATTATCTTTTAGCATAACTGGTTTCTCCTGTTCGAGAGGCATGTTGCAGTGTTCTGTTGCCAGGCATAGATTCTTCCACAAGATAACTCAACCTAGGGCAGCACTAGCTCTTCAAAGAATTTATGTAGAACTCCGTGTTGTGTGTGAGGTCCGCACCAAAAAATTAGATAATGCTTTACTTAACAGAACTATCAGAGTTAGATTTCGGAGCTTCCGTGTCAATATAATTGTGGTGATACCGACCGATCAAAAGCTTTGGACCGAATGTTTGCACTCTCACGACCAAAAAGCAAATGACCAAAAGTCGTCGGTGCGAACCCCGGCTTCTCGCAGATGTTCCGGTCGAAAACTAAAAATTAATTAAATATTAAATTTCCAGTTCGCGAGCCTACGCAAATTTTATTTATCGGAAAATGGGAAGACCAGAATCAAATACGGATGTGAATTCCCAAATGATCTGCTGCTATCCAAAAAGTCGAAAAAAAAAGCCGATACAGAAAGCATCGCCAGACAGAACGACGCAGACACACCCAGGCCAAGACAGAATAGAGAGAGATGAGCGTAATTAGTCTCTCCCTTGACCAAGTCAAGTGGCTTAATATGCTCGCCTCCCTTCACCTCTGCTTTCTTAACTGTCTCAAAACTACTTACTAACCAAAGAAGCGGATACATCAAAGACATTCCTTACTTACAACGCTCCCACATACCTAAGTATTAATTCTCTTTTCAGCATTGTATTGCCATGAGGATGTGTCTTTTCACCGGATTTGTTCAACCTATACAGCGAGAATATTTTGAGGACCCTAGATGACACGCCAGGATTTGTTGTTGGAGACCACAACCGGAACAACATAAGATATGCGGACGATACAGTGCTGATTGCGGACACGGAAAGGAAACTACAAGACCTCATACAGAAAGTAGCAGTGGAGAGTGACAAGAAGGGACTACAAATAAACTTTAAGAAAACTGAATGCAAGGTCATCAGCAAAAGATACAATTCAAAAATGCCAAATACTGGTGTGAGAATAACAGAATCAAACAAGTACAAGAATTTAAGTACCTAGGAAGTGTTCTAACAGGAGATGGAAAGTGAGACACGGAGATCAGAAGGCGAATTGGCATGGCAAAGGACGCGTTCCAGAAGATGAGCAAAATACTAACACACAGGAAAATCTCAATAGAAACGAAGAAAAGAGTGCTAGACTGCTACGTGATGTCAGTTCTTCAATACGGCTGTGAATGCTGGACAATATCATCGAAAATGAGGACAAAACTGGAAGCGGCCGAAATTTGGTTCTACAGAAGGATGCTACGGATATCGTGGACTGAGCATACAAGCAACGACGAGGTGTTAGAAAGAATGGCAACAAAAAGGAAATTGATGCTGAGCATCAGGAAGAGACAACTGAAGTTCCTGGGACATGCAATGAGGAAGAAGAGCCTGGAGAACCTGATACTGACTGGCCAGATAGAAGGAAAGAGAGATAGAGGAAGGCAGCGGATAACATATATGCAGGGACTGATCAGGTGGATGACGGAACGGGGGTTGCCAGGAGCAACAGGAGCAAACATACTAAGAGCCACAAGGGATAGGGATAGACGTGGAGAGCCATGATCGCCTACGTCCTGAAGGGAGTGGGCACATAGAAGAAGAAGAAAATTGCCATGAACATTTTAACGTCCGTTGGACCCATATTCAAAGGAATACTTTAATTGTAAAAACCTTAATTGATATGTGTATATATAAAATTTTAGTTTTCGATCAATTTGCTTTTTTTGATTTATAATCATTTTATGACTCATAGTGGGCTATCGACAATGATTTCAAATATATATAATATATACCAAAATCATTTTTAATTGTTAACCTACTTAAAGTTTGTAATATGCACCTGATTATTGCGTGATGTATGAAACGTTGAGTCGTGCCACCGACATAGGATATTATTATGTATATTTATTAATGCATATATAATAACTCTGTTTATAATACGTTGGACACTATTTTATCAACACCTGCATAATACTTTTATATACTTTTCCGTTACACTCAATGGTGTGTAGGGTAGCGTTTTTTGCTGTTTCCGTAACAAACTGATTTTTATGGAGCAGGGTTGTTAACCCTGAGCCCAACCCCCAAACCTGGAGGAAGGTGATTTTCTAAGCGTAGCTTAGACGGGACACACGAGCGAAAGTAGGTGGTACCCAGTGAGGATCGAACTCACTACTCAGTTATAATGCTTCTAGCGAGACCCGCTTGCTAACCATTACACCACGTCGAGGTTCCCATACTTTTATATATGCGCGTAAAATTAAGTATATACCCATATCTATATTTATCAATTCTCTCTCTCTCTCTCTCTCTCTCACACACACACACACACACACACACACACACATATATATATATATATATATATATATATATATATATATATAAGTGTGTTCTTTACTTTCTTTTTATCTTTCATTCTCTCTTACTTTTTTTTGTTCTATCTATCTATCTATCTATCTATCTATCTCAGTCTGGTCATATCTATCTATCTATCTATCTATCTCAGCCTGTTCAAATTAAGTATATACTCATATCTATATTTATCACTTCTCTCTCTCTCTCTCTCTCTCTCTCTCTCTCTCTCCACACACACACACACACACACATATATATATATATATATATATATATATATAAGTGTGTTCTTTACTTTCTTTTTATCTTTCATTCTCACTTACTTTTTTGTTCTATCTATCTATCTATCTATCTATCTATCTCAGCCTGTTCAAATTAAGTATATACCCATATCTATATTTATCAATTCTCTCTCTCTCTCTCTCTCCACACACACACACACACACACACACACACACACACACACACACATATATATATATATATATATATATATATATATCAGTGTGTTCTTTACTTTCTTTTTGTCTTTCATTCTCTCTTACTTTTTTCGTTCTATCTATCTATCTATCTATCCCAATCTATCTATCTATCTATCTATCTATCTATCTATCTATCTATCTATCTATCTATCTCAATTATGTTCAAATCTATCGCATTTCTCATCCCTTTAAGTGAAACAGTCGATTATTTTCGACAATACGTCAATGCATTAATGAATTTGTCGATCTTGTGTGTTCCTTTTCTTCAGACGAATTTGCTTCTACTTTCGTGCATTGATTTGTTCTTGAAAATCTTTTGTGAAAATATGCTTCAAGAATAACCATTCCTCATTCTTTGTTCATCAACAATTATCTCCTCGTTTCGTCATGGAGATGCGCGAGAAGAATACGGAAATTAGACTTTGAGAAATTTTGAATTAGCGTTCCACTAAGATTTCTTGACAATATGCTTTCTCTATCGAAGTTTTCAAACTTTGGCTTACATACATTAAATATACAATGGTGACAATACCTAGCCACCAGTCAGTTAAGTGCTCTACATTATACACGCTTGGGCGATCATGTCTCTTTCGAGACATGACTGACTGGGCAGAAGATTATCCCGCAGTAGTTTGCTATTGCTTTCTGCTGTAGACTGGTTGCCAGCCAAGGCTATAGAACCAAATCTGCCTTGCTATTTAACCCATAACTGGAGGGAAGAGGCGGATTAATACCTTTCCCAAGGGAATTTGTGCGTAAGCGAATGCAATGAATTCAGCTGCAATTCGAACTCGGCTCCCTGATTTCTCGTTCTGAGCCCATATCCACTACCACGAACATCGAACACACTACATTACATTTGTGCCTCATCTACCTAATAACTTATTTATTCTAATAATTTAATATATTCAATGATATTCAATACGAGACAAATTTAAGAAATACATCGATGCATAATATTTCTAACTTTATTTAAACTATAATGAAACTAATATTATTTTATCAGTTAAGTACCATAGGTGATGCACGCTTAATCGATCATCTCTTTAAAGAAACATGACTGACTGGGCAGAAGATTATCCCGCAGTAGGTTGCCATTACCTTCTGCGGTAGACCAAGGCTATCTATCTCAATCTCTCCTGTTAGTTGATTCATAGCTAGCCGGAGAAGAGATAGATTATATTACATTATCGTATTAAGTATAATTAGTGGGGCGGTCAGTTTATTACTTCACAACAAAAGAAAACCGATCCCCCACTTTATGCCTAGTAGAAATTTTTATTGTTCTCAACTATTATATTCAGTCAGTCAGTTAAGTGTCATACATGATACACACTTGGGCGATCATGTCTCGAAAGAGACATGACTGACTGGGCAGAAGATTATGCGGCAGTAGGTTGCCATTACGTTCTACGGTAGACTGGTTGCCAACATGTCCTGTTATTTAACCAATGACTGGATGGAAGAAATAGATTAATACATTTCCCAAGGGTATTTGCGTGCAAGTGAATCTAGGGAATTCAATCTGGAATTCGAACTAGGCTCCCCAATTTCTTGTCCCGTGCCAATATCCAAAGCGCCTCAACTCACATTCCCACACCACAACACACGTTCCCAAGATAATTATCTTCCCTAAGAAAGACAAAACATAATTAAGTGGAACTTACACTATGAACAAATCTATTTACATCCGAACTGTTACCCTCATATTTAGTGTCAGTTATATCCAGACAAGTCGCAAAGAGGATATTAAATTATTAAATGTGCTCGATAAGAAGATCTAAATGGTGGCTTATATATGGTCTCCGTTTAGATTAGCTTGGCGCAATCATTTCAATAGACGACACCACGCAGATTTCAAACTCACGACTGTAGTCTTATTGCAAAATGTGATTGATAAGAAGATCTAAATGGTGGCTTATATATGGTCTCAGTTTAGATTAGCTTGGCGCAAGCATTTCAATAAACGACACCACGTAAGTTTCAGACTCACGACTGTAGTCTTATTGCAAAATGTGATTGATAAGAAGACCTAAATGGTGGCTTATATATGGTCTCCGTTTAGATTAGCTTGGCGCAAGCATTTCAATACACGACACCACGTAAGTTTTAAACTCACTACTGTAGTCTTATTGCAAAATGTGATTGATAAGAAGATCTAAATGGTGGCTTATATATGGTCTCCGTTTAGATTAGCTTGGCGCAAGCATTTCAATAGACGACACCACGCAGGTTTCAAACTCACGACTGTAGTCTTATTGCAAAATGTGATTGATAAGAAGATCTAAATGGTGGCTTATATATGGTCTCCGTTTAGATTAGCTTGGCGCAAGCATTTCAATACACGACACCACGTAAGTTTTAAACTCACTACTGTAGTCTTATTGCAAAATGTGATTGATAAGAAGATCTAAATGGTGGCTTATATATGGTCTCCGTTTAGATTAGCTTGGCGCAAGCATTTCAATAAACGACACCACGTAAGTTTCAGACTCACTACTGTAGTCTTATTGCAAAATGTGATTGATAAGAAGATCTAAATGGTGGCTTATATATGGTCTCCGTTTAGATTAGCTTGGCGCAAGCATTTCAATAGACGACACCACGCAGGTTTCAAACTCACGACTGTAGTCTTATTGCAAAATGTGATTGATAAGAAGATCTAAATGGTGGCTTATATATGGTCTCCGTTTAGATTAGCTTGGCGCAAGCATTTCAATACACGACACCACGTAAGTTTTAAACTCACTACTGTAGTCTTATTGCAAAATGTGATTGATAAGAAGATCTAAATGGTGGCTTATATATGGTCTCCGTTTAGATTAGCTTGGCGCAAGCATTTCAATAAACGACACCACGTAAGTTTCAGACTCACTACTGTAGTCTTATTGCAAAATGTGATTGATAAGAAGAGCTAAATGGTGGCTTATATATGGTCTCCGTTTAGATTAGCTTGGCGCAAGCATTTCAATAGACGACACCACGTAAGTTTTAAACTCACTACTGTAGTCGTATTGCAAAATGTGATTGATAAGAAGATCTAAATGGTGGCTTATATATGGTCTCCGTTTAGATTAGCTTGGCGCAAGCATTTCAATAAACGACACAACGTAAGTTTCAGACTCACGACTGTAGTCTTATTGCAAAATGTGATTGATAAGAAGACCTAAATGGTGGCTTATATATGGTCTCCGTTTAGATTAGCTTGGCGCAAGCATTTCAATAGACGACACCACGTAAGTTTTAAACTCACTACTGTAGTCTTATTGCAAAATGTGATTGATAAGAAGATCTAAATGGTGGCTTATATATGGTCTCCGTTTAGATTAGCTTGGCGCAAGCATTTCAATAGACGACACCACGTAAGTTTTAAACTCACTACTGTAGTCTTATTGCAAAATGTGATTGATAAGAAGAGCTAAATTGTGACTTATATATGGTCTCCGTTTAGATTAGCTTGGCGCAGGCATTTCAATAGACGACACCACGTAAGTTTCAGACTCACGAATGTAGTCTTATTGCAAAATGTAATTGATAAAAAGAGCTAAATTGTGGCTTATATATGGTCTCCGTTTAGATTAGCTTGGCGCAAGCATTTCAATAGACGACACCACGTAAGTTTTAAACTCACTACTGTAGTCTTATTGCAAAATGTGATTGATAAGAAGATCTAAATGGTGGCTTATATATGGTCTCCGTTTAGATTAGCTTGGCGCAAGCATTTCAATAGACGACACCACGTAAGTTTTAAACTCACTACTGTAGTCTTATTGCAAAATGTGATTGATAAGAAGAGCTAAATGGTGGCTTATATATGGTCTCCGTTTAGATTAGCTTGGCGCAAGCAGTTCAATAGACGACACAACGTAAGTTTTAAACTCACTACTGTAGTCTTATTGCAAAATGTGATTGATAAGAAGAGCTAAATGGTGGCTTATATATGGTCTCCGTTTAGATTAGCTTGGCGCAAGCATTTCAATAGACGACACCACGTAAGTTTCAAACTCACTACTGTAGTTTTATTGCAAAATGTGATTGATAAAAATCTTTAGATCTTATAGGACAAACATGAGAAGCACGTAAATTACCATTGCAAAAGGCTTGAATTGTCGGATTCTCAGCATAAATATTGACAATAATATGTGTTTGAAAAATAGGCTTCAATGCCATTGCTCTACGGTGAAGCTCGAAAATAAAACTTGTTTTGATGAGCCGAATAGCAAGATATGTATGAAGTTTCCCTAGTAAAAATGAAGCTATCTACAGTAAGATGTGCTAGTAAAATAAGCTTCATTAAGTTTCGATAACATTGTTCAACGTTGGCGCTCTCAAATAAAACCAGCTTGAATAAGTCGAACACAAAGCTTTGTATATATTCCCCCTGGTGAAGATGAAACTCTCTGCAGTAATTTGTTCTTATAAACTAAGCTTCTTCTTCTTCTTCTTCTTCTTCTTCTTCTTCTTCTTCTTCTTCTAATTCTTCTTCATGTGCCGTGTCCCTTCAAGACGTAGGCGATCATGGACTTCCACTTAGCTCTGTCGCTTGTCGCTCTCAGTAATTTTTTAAACTTGTTACTCCCCCATACCCTGCTCTGCAATCCATTTGCTCAAGCCTATAAATCTAGAATATGATAGGATAGAAACTATGGTGGTCATAAAGTAGGGGATCAGTTTATGTATTGATTATAATATTGAATTGATCCCCCACTTTATACTCACATTATAATTTCTAATTTGTTTATCAAATTCTGATTAGGTATGAATCCTCTTCTCATTTTTGATTAGCTACACAGTCATGTCTTTTACTTTTATTTCTTCTTCTTCATGTGCCGTGTCCCTTCAGGACGTAGGCGATCATGAACTTCCACTTTGCTCTTTCTCTTGTCGCTGTCAATAATTTTTCTCTTAGTATCTCTTTCAATCCCCGTTCCGTTCACCATTTGCTCAGACCTAACAAGTACGACTCGCGCTGCTTTTGTTTGTCTCTTCTGTGAGTATCAAGTTCTCTCGGCTTTCCTTCCTCATTACGAGTCGCTGGAACCTCATTTGTCTCTTCCTGATATAAGCGTTAATAATCTTCTATACCACTGCTGTACAGTGAAGCTCGTAAATAAAATCTGCTCATATTAGCCGAACGCAAAACTTTGTATAGAATACACCTACTGAATAAGGTTCGATACAATTGCTCTACGAGAGAGCTGACATATAACGTCAGCTTGGCGTAAGACTGGAAAGGTAGCTCCTAAACACTACGCCTCCTTGGCCTCACACTCTCAGCGGACCTCAAGTGGAATGTCTATATCTAAACCATTGCTAATTCCGCTGCTAAGAAGGTCGGTTAACTGTGCTGGGTCAGAAAGTTTTTCCCGTCTGAATCCATTCTGCACATATATAAATCTACCATCCGCCCGTGTATTTAACACTGCAGCCACATCTGGTCGGGTGCCCCTGCTATTCACCTCGGGGTTCTTAACAAAATGTGTAATGTGATCGATACCGACTTGGAAACTCGGCTGCAGTAGCTGTCTCACTGGCCTGATGTGGCTTCCCAATCCCTCTTCTATAAATACTTTCACGGTCTCTGATTCAATGAACTTAGATCACTGGTGCCCCCTAGGTATGAATTTACACGAGCTACTAGATTAGCAACTTGGTCCCACCCATTGACAGTGAAACCGATAAAATATAACCGCAATTTCTACTCTAATAGCTTCTTTTCACGCACTTCCCACCTGTGGAATTCCCTTCCATATACTTGCTTCCCCGACATCTACAATCTCCAGCAATTTAAATGTAAGGTCAATAGACATTTTCTATCTCACTAACTCGCATCCATTCTCTCAAGCTCTTTTTTCATCTACTCCACCCTCATTCTCGTTATTTTCATCCGTCTATTACCCTCCTCCTGACATTTTCTATAACTAACCCCTCTTTCTCATCACTTTCCCCTTGGCAGTGAAATGCCTTGCTTGGGGTGAGATGATTAAAAAAAAAAAACTACTTTTTTAACAAAGTGGTACAACCAAGATGTATATACAACATTTACAGTCTCTCACAGTAGTAGGTGTTACTTCACGAAGTCCTTGATAATGACAACACCCGTGCTAAACGCATATTGTCATTTAAACATCCGGGCGACCGGATGTCACATGGTACGCGCCACAACACAACACTTTCTTTAAAATTTCGTCTTGCAAATCTAGCCAATAAATAATTTAAAATAGATCATTTCAACCTGATGTAATGGCTAGCAAGCTTGTTCCGCTTTGAATTATTATAATTACACGCTTGGTCGATCATGTCCAGAAAGAACCATGACTGACTGGGCAGAAGATTATCCCGCAGTCGGTAGCCATTATTTTCTGCGGTAGACCTGTTTGCCAACCAAGGCTATAGAACTCAGTCTGTCCTGTTATTTGATTCATAGATTGAGGGAGAAGAAAGAGATTATATTACATTATTACATTAAGTATAATTATTGGAGGATCAGTTTATTACTTCATAACAATAGAAAACAGATCCCCCACTTTATGCCTATTAGAAGTTTTGATTATTCTCAACTATTATATTCAGTCAGTCAGTTAATTGCCATACGTGGTACACGCTTGGGCGTGACTGACTGGGAAGAAGATTATCCCGCAGTAAGTTGCCAATACGTTCTGCAGTAGACTGGTTTTCATCCAAGGCTACAGAACCTAATTTGTTCTGTTATTAAACCCATAACTGGAAAAAAGAAACCTCATTAATACATTTCCCAAGGGTATAATGCAGGGAAATCAACTAGAATTCGAACTTGACTCCCCGATTTCTCTTTCCGAGCCGATATCCACTGCACCCCAACGCACATCAGGTGTAAACATTAACAAGCTAGAATTATTACAATTTAATTAGTTCATTTCTCACTGGGTGCTGCAATATTTCGGCCTTGAGCCACATTTAAACTGCGCTTAGAAAATCACCATATGAATCCAAATCCTTTGTGTATCCTGGACATTAAACATTCCAGGCTTGTTTAACGACATAGCAGTTAATTTTTACTCTATGGTCGGCGGCCAATGATGGAGCCACGCCGTTTAATTCAGCGTTTCTTAAACTTATCGTCGAACGTTTCTCTATTCTGCTGCCTTGGCTTGTTGTTTCACTTTGTCAGTCTCATTTACGTACCTTTTCGGCGCTGATGAAAAAAGAAAATATCAAACGTACAACAATCAAAATCCGGAAAAGACACTCGGAAATACTATTTTCGTTCTTTTTTCTTTTCCCGCCACATAAAACGAAATTCCGGAATTCAAAGTCAATTTCACACTTCCGTGTAACGTTCTCCGATATCAAAAGACAGATTAAAATTACTTTTTACGTTTTATTATTTTTTTTTTATTACATTAATTTCAAACTTTGTCGATTTCCTTTCTCCTATAATTTGACACTATGTGAAATAATATATTTTTCTTGATTCTTGCAGAGTGTGTGGTGAAATCAGAATATGGCAATAATTAATCTGTGCATCTATAACTAGCGATAAAATGTTTGCTTATACTGATGTATTGCCACCCCCGGTTGGAAGTTATAGGCTACACGAATTTTGAAAGTTTCATTGTCTGTCTGTCTTTTTGTCTGTCTCTGTTTGTTTGTCTGTTTCTCTCTCTCTCTCTCTCTCTCTCTCTCGCTGTCTTTCACAACGGCAACCACCAGAGAGCGAATACACAGTTTAGCCATTCGAGTACACACACACACACACACACACACACAAAAAAAAAAATTATCTTCATATAAGTAATTCATTTCTTCAGAAATTTTATTTAAGGAATTTCGAATGAATATTTAACAATTTTATAGCGTATTTCTAATGATTTCATTTGATGACTTTATAAATAGATTCTACGAACAAACTTATTAACTAATCTAGCGAAATAATGGTGTAGAAACTCTAGAGAAACAGGCAAACTCCTGCTCCATTTTAGAAAAATTATTTTGTGATTTAACCATCGCAACAGAACAGAATCACCATATTTTATTTATTTATATATTATTTTTGCTAAGCTTTTAACGTAGTTGGGCGTTTAACTGTTCTATATGTATATATAGTATTATTTTGATTATAAGTGTTTATAATATGAGTATAGTTTACACCAATACGACGGAATCAAAAATATGATCACGACCGTATAAGTCGCCGGAAAAATCTGTGAACGGACGTTCACAACGGGATGGATCGTCTAGTGAGTAGGAGTGCTTGTATGTGCGCACACTAATTCCAGCCTTTAGTTGGTTATGTCTGTTCACTTTAATCGGTGCTTTCAAGTTTGACTCAACCCTTTTTTGTCGATCGGCGGCAGGCATATCTCTCTATGTTTATATTGTTAGCCATATATATATATATATATATAAACATACTTTCTTCTAAGGATCGATGATTTTTAAAAGTTACATTGAGATAAAGAGACGTATGGCTCAGCCATGATACGTTTCACGCACATAATATATATATATATATATATATATATATATATATATAGATTGTAACAAAGTTGTGGAACTCGTAAGTTTTTTAACCTGCTGTTCATGCATTTACTTTTATAGAGAGTGCTCGATACGAAAGTAGAGCATTATATTGTAACAGTGTAGACTGGTTTCGAACCAAGGCAAGTCTGTCATCCTAGACAACCCATAATTGATGAAGTAGATATGAATTAATAACCTTTCCAAAGGTACTTCGCATCAGTGAAAGCAACGAACCCAATTAGAATTCAAAGTCGGCTCTTCGGTTTCTCATTGTGTTATCCATTTCATCTCAGCTTTCATCCGCTGTGAATGGTAACCGATTTGAAACATTTTTTTTTTAATTTGTTGTTTTGTTTTATGGCATATCATCCTCGGCGGGTCATTTATTGCCAACTAAATTTTTATTTATTTATATATTTATTGCTGATAATACCTTTTTCTTTCAACAATTTTTATTGTTGTTTTTATATGAGTTTTTGTGTCTAGTAATACTTTTTTCTTTTCGAGTATCAAGATTCATTGGGTTTTTTTTTTAAGGGCAGATACCCCAAGACCTACCCTGTTCTTTAACCCATAACTGGAGGGAAGGGACAGATTAATACCTTTCCCAAGGGTATAAGTGCTTAAGTTAATGCAGGGTATTCAACTGGAATTCGAACTCGGCTCACCAATTTCTCTTTCCGAGCCGATATCCACTGCACCACAACGCAAATCCGTCAATAAACAAAGGGAAGACAATAAATTAACAGTATCAAATCAATAGATATTTCTCTTCCACTTTTCTATATTTGATTTTTCTTTTGTTTACTATATTTTCTTAAAATAATTAATTCCCCGATATGGTGCAAGTAAATGATTTATGGCATCAAATGAGAGAATTATCAAAACAGTACAGGTAAAGGGGAAAATTATCACTTCATTTTTAATAATTAAAAAAATATTCTATACGAACATAAAATATCAATTAATCTCGTTTTCAAAAAGTATAACAATATATTCATGCAGTATATTTTAGATAAGTTGAAATAAAATAATTTTTGACAAACGAAACCAGTGTCCTTATCTTTGTCGCTTTGAGTCAGTATTTTTTAAAGGTGGGTGTTACGGGTGTAGCTGTTACTAATTGACAAGGTGAAATAAATCATAGAGTGAGGCGTTTCAGTTTTTCTACTTTAAATTTTCACTTAATTTACTTAAAATTAGATTCCAACTTTTCTCTCTGGAATCAAATCGTGACACCAGGCAACGGAGATTAGAAAGCTGGGGCAACACTTTCGAAAATGAAGTGAGGGTCGGTGTAATATCTACGCCAGTGTGACAAAGGTAACAGCGGGAGGAACATTTTTGTTCTTAGCCCATATATATTCGTCTTCTTTCTTGTGCTGTGTTACGTCATGGCCCTCCACATTCTCCTAAATCTTGTAGCTCTTAACACACCAAATATGTTATCCGCTGCCTTCCTCTGTCTCTCTTCCCTTCGATCTGGCCAGTCAGTATCAGGTTCTCCAGGCTCTCCTTCCTCACTGCATGCCCCAGGAACTTCAGTTGTCTCTTCCTGATGCTCAGCATCAATTTCCTTTTTGTTGCCATTCTTTCTAACACCTCATCGTTGCTTGTATTCTCAGTCCACGATATCCGTAGCATCCTCCTGTAGAACCACATTTCGGCCGCTTCCAGTTTTGTCCTCATTTTCGATGATATTGTCCAGCATTCACTGCCGTATTGAAGAACTGACATCACGTATCAACATTATTTAATAGTAGTAATGTAGTTTTAAAAGAAAATATCTCTTATATCAGGGTTTCTCTTATATCTTTTTCCCTGTACCTGGCCTGTTAGTATCAGGTTCTCCAAGCCCTCCTTCCTTATTGTATGTCCCAGGAACTTCAGTTGTCTCTTCCTGATGCTCAGTATCAATTTCCTCTTTGTTGCCATTCTTTCCAACACCATATCGTTGCTTGCATGTTCAGTTCACGATATCCTCAGCATCCTTCTGTAGAACCACATTTCCGCTGCTTCCAGTTTTTTCCTCATTTTCGATGATATTGTCCAGCATTCGCTGCCGTATTGAAGAACTGACATCACGTAACAGTCCAGCACTGGTGTGTGTTAGTATTTTGCTCAGCTTCTGGAACGCGTCCTTTGCCATGCCAATTCGCCTTCCTATCTCCGTGTCGCACTTTCCATTATCAGTTAGGACACTTCCTAGGTATTTAAATCTTTGTACTTGCTTGATTCTGGTATCTCCCACATTTATTTGGCATTTTGGGTTGCACCTTTTGCTGATGACCATGCACTGAGTTTTCTTAAGGTTTATTTGTAGTCCTTTTTTGTCACTCTCCACTGCTAGCTTCTGCATGAGGTCTTGTAGTTTCCTTTCCGTATCCGCAATCAGCACTGTGTCGTCTGGGTACCTTATGTTGTTCAAGCTGTGTCCTCCAACAACAAATCCTGGCGTGTCATCTAGGGTCCTCAAGATATTCTCGCTGTATAGGTTGAACAGATACGGTGAAAAGACACATCCTTGTCTTATGCCTCTTTCTATTTTTGTAAATCTACTGAGATCGTTACCTGTCCGTATGCAGGCCGTTTGCAGTAGAGATTCTTGATTACTCTTATGTCTTTGCCGAAAATATTGAGGCTGCCGAGCATCTCCATCAGTTCTTTGTGTCGTATCTTGTCGAATTCCTTCGCATAGTCAATGAAACATAGGTACAAATCGTTCTAGCAACCTTTTTTTAAAAGCATCTTCCATTGGATACGTCCAGCAAAGAATGTTTTGGTCAATTTTCTATTATGTTTTCACAGCATCCTCACATTTTCTTGTTTTGTTAGAGATAAGTTATATAAAAACATTCATGTCTGTTATCGTTCGAAGCGATTTCAGCCATTTCTATAGCCATTTTCAATGATATTAGTATTACTGGTGTGGTTATTTTTCCTCATATTTTGAATGTTACGTAGTAATTTATTTTGTTTTTTCTTTAAAAAAGAATCTTTTAATCTAAGCTCTCACTACACACACACACACACACACACACACACACACACACACACACACACACACATATATATATATTGTCATCCGCAGACAGATCTGTTTCGCCGTATCACAGCTCATCAGTACGGTTAGACTCCGATTGCTTTTTTACCCAGCATTGAAACCCGACCGAAATGACGTCAGTCGGTGACTCTACTCCTGGGCTATGGGCGTTCGGTGGAAGTAGGCAGACTTTTTAGCGCATATCATTATACGCGCCCAATAGCTAGAGCGCTCTAATTCATTTCACTGAATGAGCGATGCGTACATGTCAGAGTAGCTACTGTTTATCAAAGTCTACTATTTTTCCAGTGTGCTCAATATTTACCAACACGAGTTTTCGAAATTTATATATTGAATGGATTGTGCTACTCTGATCATGTGACCATAAATGTAGATATACAAAGCGATTAGATCTCTTAGTCTGTTTCGGTATTCTGGATATTCAATATATTTGGTGTTCCGGTGTATTCTTGGAATGCAGTGCATTTCGTATTCAGTGTGTTCAAGTGTTTCCGATGTTCTGCAGCATTCCGAGAGCATTATTGTTCATTATTCAAATGTTTCGCTAATATGTTGACTTGACGCAAAGTTACCGAAATATTATAACTGGCAAATAACGAGTTACCAAAATTCCCTTCAGATCAACGTTACGAAAACCACTAGAAATGTGCGACAAAAATAACGTTCACGCTAAAATTATAGAAATTGCAAAGAATATCTCGTTCTGTACTTTCACGATGACTGTAGAGACTAATACGCATCCTACACGTAGTAATTGAAATATTCAGCGGAATACAAGGACACTGGATAAATTGAAATAAATTATATTTCAAATGTTGATGCTGAATAAGCAACAGCATAACTACTGTTGGAACAACAAAAACACCAACATGAATGGAAAGTTCCTTTATAAAACAGCAACAAATGGTTTTTAGAATGGTTCGTAAGAAGACGGCAAATGAAAAAAAGTCTAACGCATTCACTCCAGACGCTATTGTGAAATCTAGTTTGTATACAATCCGGATGAAGGAATAGTTTTTCAAACGTATTCCTGAAGATATAAAGTAATCCTCAATAAAGACTGTGAGCAGTGGAATGACGAGAAGACAGTCCAATTATTATTGAAATAATCGTCCCCATTTAAACACGAAATAAGTTTAATTTTGCCAAAACTCCCAGGCAAAATAAGGTTTGAGGAAACTATAAGGATAACATAAAATATTTTAGAAGACAGAAATTCATTGTTCAATGCACAGTTGCAATTGTGTAAACCTAGTAAAATCTGTCGATGACTATTTTGTCACGTACACAGAAGTTGTCAAAATGTGAGATGTTTAAGTTAACTGACTTAATTTCAGACGCATTTAAATGTCTGATATTAGTTAACCCTTTTAAACCAGTGTCCTCATTTGAGGATAGCATAAAAAACTGTAAAATTAATGGATATAAATCATTATATAAAACCATTATTATAAATATGTAGTGAGGACATATTGATTCATCAATAAAATTAACTTACAAATATTGGTTGGAAGAAAACTTTTTATGATTTTTAGGAGACTGGGTTAAATGGGTTAATATAATAATGTAATATGATCTATTTCTTTTCCTTCTAGCTATGAATCAAATAACAGAACAGACTGAGTTCTATAGACTTGGTTGGCGAACAGGTCTACCGGAGAAAGTAATGACAACCTACTACGGAATAATCTTCTACCCAGTTAGTCATGTCTCTTTCGAAACCTGATCGACCAAAGCGTGTATCACGTAGTGCACTTGACTGACTGACTGAATATAATAGTTGCGAACAATCAAAACTTCTACTGGACATAAAGTGGGGGATCAGTTTTCTATAGTTATGAAGTAATAAATTGATCCCCCACTAATTATAATTAATATAATTTTTTAGGATAATCTATCTCTTCTTCCTCTATCAATCAAATAATAGGATAGATTGGGTTCTATAGCATTGGCTGGCAACCAGTCTACTGCAGAAAGCAATGGCAACTTACTGCGGGATAATCTTCTGCCCAGTCAGGCATGTCTCTTTCGAGACATGATCGCCGAAAGCGTGTATCACGTATGGCAATTAACTGACTGACTGGATATAATAGTTGAGAATAATCAAAACTTCTACTAGGAATAATGTCGGGGATCGGTTTTCTTATTTTATGAAGTAATAAACTGATCCCCCACTAATTATACCTAACCCATTTTAACCCAGTGTCCTCATTTGAAGACAGCACAAAAATACTGTAAAAAATAATGGATATGAATCATTATATAAAACCATTATTATATATAAGTAGTGAGGACATATTGATTTATCAATAAAATTCCCTTCCAAATATTGCCGGGCTGGAAGAAAAATTCTTGTGATTTGTAAATGAATTTAATGTTCTAAAACCTGAGAACACTGGGTTAAAATGGGTTAAGTAAATACTAAAGATGTGCGTTGTGGTGCAATGCATATGTTATATATTCTAGGGACCAACGGAATATAATTGAACTCAAAAAGAATTTATTCTTCTCGAAGGCGAAAAAGAAGAAAAAAATGCGAGACTCTAAATAGAAGCTAATATGCAGAAAAAGGTGTATTGTGTCAAAAAACGCCGGTTTTCAAGGTCGCAAAACATAAAACAATAGATTGCGGTCTGTTACAAGCATAATATAAATTATTAAAATTATTCGGTCAAAAGCTAAAAAAAAAATGCAGAATCAATGTTCAAGACCAAAAACGAATTAAACTATCTTCCAAATATTAGTTGGAAGAAAAGATTTTGTGATTTGTAAATAAATTTAATGTTCTAAAACCTGAGGACACTGGGTTAAAATGGGTTAACGGCTCAACTTCAAAGAATGACGAAGAAATAATATCCAGGATTCGGACTCGAGTCAAAAATGAATTCAAAATTATCTCTTCAAAAAATAACTTAAGTGTCAGCTCATGGTGAATTTAAAAATTGACACCGCAGAAATTGAGGAGAGAAATATTTCGCAAATACACAGTGTCGAAACGCCTAAGGGAAAAATAGATGTTTGCAAATCACGATGACGCAGTAGAAAATATGATTGAAACAGCAGAATGCCATGATTGTGGTAGTAAGCATTTTAAAAGTAATTGTTTCTTTAGAAAGAAAACCATTTTTATAGACATGCCCGCCTCGATTAATTTAGCGTAATTTACGTTTTGAAATCTATTGCTACATGTGTATATCAAATATGCATTAGTTAACACTGACTTTTAAATGCCTTGTTAAAAAAAGACGAGGAATATAATAGGGAAAAGAAAAGCCAATGTGCATTTAAAAAGATCATATCAGATTTATCATTAATTCATTTTCAGCCTAAATTTAACATTGTTGTTGTCTCGGACACAAGCGATTTAGAAATTGTGGCAGTTGTAATAAACATAGAACAACTAAGCCAATAACGCATACTTCTAGATCGTGAATGACTGCTGAGAACAATTAAAGTTAGATCGCGAAGGACGCCATGGCTCTAGTTTGTGACATGAAAAATTTCTATAAATTCCTACATGGACGAGAATTTCTCTTACAAGCCGAACATTATTTGCTAGTGTCTATATATGGTTAAGAAACGAGTTCCCTTCGCATTCAGCAACTATACTGCAATGCTAGGGAAGTATACTACTGAATTACAACTATAAAATGGAATTTGTCTCATTGAAGAAATTAAATCATGCTTGATGTCGGTTCTTCTATCTGGCAGTGAATGTTGGACAACATTTTCGAAGATGAAGGAAAAACTTGAAGCAGCTGAAATGTGGGTCCACAGAAGGATGCTGCGGATATCATGGACCGAGCATGTGAACAATGATGACGTCTTGGAAAGGATGGAAACGAAAAGGAAATTAATACTGAGCATCAGGAAGAGACAGCTAAAGTTCTTGGGACATGCAATGAGGAAGGATGGCTTGAGGAACCTGATACTACCAGGTCAGATAGAAGGAAAAAGAGACAGGAGAAAGCGGTGGATAACTTATTTGAAGTACCAGGTCAGATGGATGACGGCACGAGGGTTGCGTGGTGTAACAGGAGAAAGCGTGCTAAATGCCACCAGGGATAGGGAGATGTGGAAGACCATGATCGTCTACGTCCTGAAAGGACAGGGTACATAAAAGTAGTAGAAGATGAACTGTCTCGTTTATTTCTTAAATTTAAAGCACGTTTGAAGATAGCGTGATTGCAGCAATAAGGGCTTTCCTCTGCGCTGAATTGATGGGGACTTGATTTTGGAGCGAATTGTGAGGACCACTTTCCCTCGCTATCCTATCAATCTTCCTATCTCGAAAGTGCAGTCGTAAACCCGGGAGAAATCTAGTTTCCTGTTCGAGTATCGATCAGCCTTCAGTTCATTCCTTCGTCCAGTGAACTTTCTCAGCTTGAAAGAGTTTTCTATCATACATTATTGGAGGGGGTTGTGAAGGATCTATTACGTTCCCGGATCGGCTTGTTGAGGTTTTAGTCCTTTTTGGCCTTGTGAGCCAGCGGCTAATTGCTCAGTTACCCTGAGCTTTTGCTTACTTGGCGATACATTCGGTATGAGCTGCGAATCAATGTGGGTCTTAGCGGAATTGCCTCGTTCCGCATTTTATGAAACCATATCGACGAGTTGATGGTTCGTACCACTCTTGAAAAGCGCGTGCTCATTGACCATAGGCTTACGGTAATATCACGTTGAATTAACCGGTTCTTGCTCGATCACCGAAGTTAAGCAGCGTTGAGGCTGGTCAATACTTAGATGGGTGATCACTTGGGAATACCAGGTGTTGTAAGCGTTTAGTGACCGATGTGCGTTGTGGTGCAGTGGATATCGGCTCGGAAAGAGAAATCGGTGAGCAGAGTTCGAATTCCAGTTGAATACCCTGCAATCACTTAAGCACTGTTACCCTTGAGAAAGGTATTATATCGTCCCTTCTCTTCAGTTATGGGTTAAATAACAAGGGTAGTCCTTGGGGATCCTGCCCTTAAAAACAAATCCCAATGAATCTTGATACTCGAAAAGAAAAAGTATTACTAGACACAAAACTTATATAAGAGAAAATAAACAACAATAAATTGTTGAAAGAAAAAGGTATTACCAGCAATAAATAAATAACATTTAGTTGGCAATAAATGACCTGACGAGTATCATGTGCCATTAAACAAAACAACCAACCAACCAATCATTGACCACACATAGGTATGGTGACAAAATGTTATCCCCATATTCTGGGGTAAAACTGATAGTGTTTCTCTCGCTGCATGCCAGGGGCGAATAGTGATTTAGACGACAAAAATGAAGGAAGGGTTGCGAGGTCAGCATTATTCTCATCCAATTTGAACTGATAGAAAGGGATAGGTTTCGACAGATTTCTGCTTGGTTCGCGTAAACAGTGCTAGCTTTGATTTTCTCTTTTAGATCTCCCAGTGAATCTAGGATACTTTCCTGTTGAAGTCTCTAGTGTTTCGGGTACTCCCTACTTGCGTAAGCAAATATCGTTCGCGGTCTATTCCCGGATATTTTTAGTTACGATCCTGGTCGAGCTTTCCGACCTCTTCTGTTCGTTCACTCCCTATTTTCATACCGAATGGGCCAGAATTTTACTTTCCTATGGCCGAATATATTTGTAGCTTTCCTTCTCACCTAACGAGAGTGCTTCTTGATTTTGTCTAAAGACAAAATACAGCGACCTCTTGAGAGTTTGACTGGTTCAACTAACATCAGTTATCCTTATTTTGCGTATTTGTTTTAATATTTTAGTTTGTCTTTTGGGTACATCCTCTCCCGACTCATAGTATGTCATTTTGATATTATAACATATAAAATTTATCATCATAAAATAATTATGTCATAGGGTGTTTTTCTTCTTAAGCTCTCTGAGAATATGTGGTATTGTGGTACGTGGTGGTCTAATTGAGGATGGATGGGTTCTTCTGGTGAATGAGCAAATTGTAATGTGTGACAGTGTCGTACATCAGATTATTTAGTTATAAGATAGTTAATGATGACCAGCCTCAGAATTTTTCCTTCTAACACTTACGGCTATATGCCAAAATTGCGGGGCGGTTTTTGAAAAACATGTGCGACCTTGTGAGACAACTTTAAGTTTTATGTTTTATATTGCATTTAAATTTTCAGTTAAATTCAAAATTTCAAGTTAAATTTTCTTAAATTTCTTCAGTTTTGCTGTTTTTATTTTAACTTGTTTATTTGTTTCAGTTTTTTTTTTTTTTCACTTCCTTCGGGTTTTGGTTTTCTTTCTTTTTTAATGTTTTTATATGAATATTTTTAGTATATTTCTTGTGTTTTATAATCCTTTTTTTAAACCTCTATCTTACGTTTTGCAACTTAATAATGTTTGGAATGCTACACCTTTTTATTGCCTTTTATTTTTCAGTCAGCCATATTGTTTTAGGCGAAATCTTTCCTTTTTCATTGTAATTATTTTCAGTTTTACCGTTTTTGTAATTTCGTACATAATAAATTGAAATTAAAAATATATATTTTAATTGCGTGTTCTTTTCCGTTTTGATACATCATTTTTTGTTACTAGTTAAGCCTGTATTTTTATAGTTAAATACCTTTTTGTTTTATTGTTAACGTTTATACATTAACAAATTTTTCATTTTCTTTTTCCTGCATGTTTATTTTCTGTCATTAATTATTTGTTCCCGCTTCTTCGTCGTCTTTTTTCATTTAATCATTATTTTTATCCCCCCTACCAGTTTGTTTCTGGTGTGCCTATAAAATTTTGAAATATATATAAAAATGGCCCAAAATCTATATATTAAATTGGTCGGTTATAAAGATGAACTTGTTTGATTATAATAAAAATCAACCTGATAAAAATCAACCTGATAATATCCAAAACCGAGATTTGTAAAAAAGAAAAAAACAACAGAAAATCAAGAAAAACCAGACCAAGAAAGGCAACAATGTTAATGTAGCGTCCGGCAATCGCTCTGTTGTTGAAATCTTCTCCCGAAGTGAATAATCAACGTTAGACACTTCTTGAAGAGAGCTAAAAATTTCGCACATATTTTCAAAGATAATGAATTTCCTTAAACCCCAAAGAGAAAAGAATTGTGTCTGTCTCTATGGTAGAGAAGCGTCATCGCACAAATTGTCGCACCCCAAACTTAAAATAATCAACTCTTTGATGTATCTGGGGATTGCAACTCTAAAATGTGATTAAAGTGAGAAAGGTACTTTACTGAAAAGATACCTGCAGTCGTTACCTAATAAATATAGATTTCGTAATAAGGACCAAATACGAGGGCAGGTGACGGGCCATGTTGGCAGTATAGGACGACCATCTTCAGGTTTGAGTAGAGCACTTAATTGCATATTTGAACAATCAGTGATTTCTCTGACGTCTTGAGCGAAGGGTAGACTTTCGAATTATGATCGACCGATAAGCTTTCATCTCTATACAAAGTGTCTGGAAGTAAAGTGTCACAAAATGCCAGTCATTATGACCGGCTATAAAATAACTTGCTAGCGTAGTTAGAATGGCCATCTGTCTTTTCCTGCCCAGAGGACAAAAAATGTAGAGTTCTAGCCCTCGCCGACTCAAATCTCCCTCAGGCATAGTCTCTTAGTTCTGTGTCGCCTGTAGTGGGCATGTTAGGAACTGAGACTGGTGCTGTAAAACGCTGGGTTGGTTACAATGCCCGGCTCTCATTTTCCGAAGTGCCTTCAGCAGCCACCAAGGAGAAGGACGAAGGTGAATGGTTTTCTTGTTGACAAGGCTTGAGGGAAGCACCGGATAGCGGGATCTCCGTCCCAGAAAGCCTCAAATGGTAAGAACACATCCAGTCCCATTCCATACTTTATTTCCAAAGGTGATGTTCTGGCCAGTTGCGAAAATAAATTAAGAGTAATGGGGGAAAATATAAACCCAGCTTCAAGAAGAAGGAAAGTCTACAACAACTTAAGGAACCTTAGAAGACCAAAAGATGGCAGCAATCAGCAGCAGTTGTATCTCTTTCCTCGACATCGGTTTTCTTTAAAAGGCACACAGTACTGTGCAAAAGTATTAGGACAAGAACTATGTTATCTTTTATGAGGCATATTGACAGAAAATAAACAAATTAATTAAAGTAAATTATTTGATTTACTCAACAAATGCTTTAACAAGAAAAAATACTGATTATAAAATAAATTTAATATTTAGTATAATAGCTTTTTGCTTTGATAACAGCCTTCATTCTGTCAGATATTGACATCACAAGCTTCTTCAATGTATCTAATGGTATCTCCTGCCAAGCAGTTTGTATTTGTTCCCAAAGTGTGTCTTGCGAAATAAAATTAGATTTATCAATTTTTTAATCCAAAATATCCCATAGATGTTCGATAGGATTGTGATCAGGGCTTTGTGGGGGCCAATTCAAATTCCGAAGCCTTCCTTCTTCTTCCTTCTTAGTTTGATAATTCTTACAAAAGTTTGGCTTTTCACCCTGTATTTGGATTTCAGTGAGGTGTTTAAGAAAACCACCCCTGTCCTAATACTTTTGCACACTACCAGTAGTGTGCAAGTGTTAAGACAAGGGTGAGTCTAAACTTTTTTTTATGTCTCATAAAAGATAAAATAGATCTTGTCCTAATACTTTTGCACAGTACTGTATTATGGCCACACCTCCGCTCACAAAATAATTAATTATATCACCCTTAATGATGACCAGTCTTATAAAATGTAAACTCAAAAATGCAACACCTAACACAACCTTACATATGTCACACATAAGAAACACTCTAGTTAACTCTGTTAGAATTTTTAGGTTGCTTCTTATACTAGTGAGCCAGCAATAGAGTAACTCATTTTATAGTTTACCAATAGAAGGGTTAACCAACCAACCAGAAGGCTCAAAATATTCAATGCGACGTGTATTAAAGGCGGCCATATTTTCCCGAGTATTCGTAATCTAATCCTATTCAGTAGAGTGCCTGACTCGTGAGTATTAATGTGCTGTATTAATGAGTAATTAATGAGTATTAATGTAACTAAGTAACTGAGTATTAATTAAGTAACTGAGTATTAATATAATTAAGTAATTAATGAGTATTAATGAGTATTAATGTGCTGTATTCTATATCCATAAACTATGGTTAGACATGGTCAACAAACTCAACTAGAAAAACAGAATAATTCATCATTAAACAGACAAAAAGCCCTTCTTTAGACAAAAGCGAAAAAATATATCTAAACCCTGTTTAGTTTTAGACAAAAGAACAAGCGAAACAATCATTATCCCATATCACGGAAAATGAAAGAATTGAAAGTTCTCCTAAAGTTTCAAACTATCAACAGCAAGGACGTTGACAATCCAAAAAATGTTTCTCGTGTTTAAAGAATTTTGTCTATTGTTCGGTTGAGACAAGCCTCACAACAAATATGGGGAATGTTGCTAGAGGGGAAAGATGCCTTTGAAACAGACTCGCCTTTTTCCCATCTTAACGAATTAAATGACAAGAAATTGGGTCAGTTTTTTCGAGAATGAATCATATTTTTGTTCCCACCTCCCGATATAGAGTTCTCAAACAAACGTTCCTCCTGGACGTTAATTCCTGAGTATGACGGTAAACTGCATCCAGCAGCAAGGTCTCTGATTGGGAGGTTGTGAGGAGCATGGAACCACCTCTTAATTGCTGTGTTCCTAGGTTAACCCTGATCCGGAGTCGTATCATCTGTTAAGGTCCCAAACTGGGGTCAAAACACTATGACAGTATAAAAATACACTTTTATAGATATATATACATAAAACTAGACTTTATAGATAAATATCCATTTTTGAAGGAAAAATATTACCAACAATACATTTTTTAAGAAAAAGAAATCTTAGTAAATCAACTTTCTCACTATAACCGAACATTAAAAAATACCTTAAGACACTACGCTTATGGCATTAAATAACCCACAGAGGTCGAAATGCCGTTAAACAAAACACAAACTCGAGCACATGGACATTAGCTGGATTTCCCTTAACGGCAACATTGTAAGTGAGATGAAAACTAGAATAATGGGATAGTACCTCGGTGTATTGTGTCCAGATATATTTGGTGCAAATTCCCAACCCTAATCGGACTGGTAATGGTTTTCTGGTTGCCTAGTATATGTGCCCGGAGGCTCAATCACGAGCTCCATTGTCTCGGTTTAAATGCATGTTGCGTACAGGGGACTCGATTAGTTGCGTAGAGAAATGCTGCCAAAAAGCATATCGCGTGTGTCATATTACCGGAAAGTCGGACTGTGCCTACAAACGCGAGCATATGCGAGACTTTTTGTGACTGCTTTCGGGAACTTTTCGCTAGGTAGCCCGGTCTGTCGACGCCTATTTAGCCAACTTTTCCTTTTCGGGTCGGCTGAATAGTCTTGGTGAGAGGGATCTGTAACAGAGATATAGGATTTGCAGAAGCTGGTTAACCGAGATAACTCGCCAGGATTAGATGATCTTCCATACGAATTGTACTTGAGGCGGTCACCCGTGCTTGTTCCCTTTCTGTTGCTGGTTTTCAACAATCGGATGTGACAGGGATCTACACCCTAATGCTACACCATGAGTGGGATCAAGTTGCTGCGCAAAGACAAGGACGGAAGTGATGGATTAGATAATTTAAGGCCTTCGCCGGTGTTCAATAGAAAGTGGAAGGTATTAGCCAAGATCTTTATCAGCCTATTGCAGGTAGTTCTCACTAATCTAACTGGCCTCGAGAAGACTTGTGTCGTGAAGGGTAGGACTATTTAGGACATCTTTCATTTACTAAGCTTGAAAACCGAATGCATTGTCATCAGTAAAAAGAGCAGACCAATATGCCAAATACAAGTCGGGGATTGTAGAATCAAGCAGGTACAAAAATTTAAATAGCTGGGAAGTGTTATAACAGAAGACGGAAAGTGCGACACAGTGATCCAAAGACGAATCGTCATGGCGAAGGAAGCATTCCAGAAGTTGAGTAAATCATTGAGAAACAGGACAATTCCGTTAGAAACAAAGAGGCGAGTACAGGATTGCTATGTGATGTTAGTTCTTCAATATGGCATTGAATGCTGGACAATAACATCAAAGATGAAAGAAAAAAGTTGAAGCAAATGAAATATGGTTCTACAGAAGGATGCGGCGAATATCATAGTTGAAGCAGGTGAGCAATGATGAGGTCCTAGAAATGATGGAAACGAAAAGGAAATTAATACTGTGCATCAGGAAGAGACAGCTGAAGTTCCCGGGGCATGCAATGAGGAAGGAGGGCTTAGAGAACCTGGTACTAACATTGGTCGAACTTTTATTTTGGTCCCCACATTTTTTTAGTTTTATTTCCCACCTATACCTCGTTAGGTTACTAGAAATGTTAGTTCCCTGGTAGATGCGGGAGACGTTTTGTTTTCGAGAGTTTTTATTTTGCATTTCATGTTGTGTTTGAATGAGTGCCTGATTGGTTACATAGTTTGGCTGAATAACTGTTTGATTTACACACGCTCCCACCAAGATATTGTTCAGTGGACTGATTGTTCTGTCACGATTAATAATTGTGGTGTGTTGGTTTATTGCTACTAACATATTTTATATAGTATTATTTATAATACAAATATTAATTGGTGTTTTCATAATTAAATGTGTTATTCATTACTCCCGATTGACAAATTATACATAAATTAGATTTTCAATGTTTTTGGGCTATTATGGTGTTTGTAGAAGAAATATTAAGTAAAAATATGATTTTTTGGTGCAAGGGGTATTATATAGTCTGCTTCGGTCAGTGAATAAAGCTAGGCATAGTAATTTGAGAGAGATGATGACCAGCGCTCCTTAATCCTCATGGCCTTGTGCGCCACTTTCGTATTTTTTAAAAAAATTATTATTTTTCCGTTATTCTCTGTATTCAGTATTTTGGGTTTTCCGCTGTATTCTGGGATTCAATGTATTTAGTATTCAGTGTGTTCCTCTGTTTCTGGTGTTCTTCAACATTCCGAAAACATTATTGTGTATTATTCGAAAGATTCGCTATTACGTTGAGTTACGCGAAGTTCTTTGAGCCCTGTCCCTTCAGGACGTAGGTGATCATGGCTTTCCACATCTCCCTATCTCTAGTGGCTCTTAGCACGCTTTCTCCGGTTACACCATGCAAACCTCGTTCCATAAACCACCTGATTAGATCCTTCAAATATGCTAACCGTTACTTTACCCTTTCTCGTTTTCCCTCAATCTGGCCTGTTAGTATCAGGTTCTTCAAGCCCTCCATCCTCATTGCATGTCCCAGCAACATCAGCTGTCTCTTCCTGATGCTCAGTATTAATTTCCTTTTTGTTTCTATCATTTCTAAGACCTCATCATTGCTCACATGCTCGATCCATGATATTCGCAGCTTCCATCTGTAAAACCACATATTTGCTTGAAGTTTTTCCTTCATCTTCATTTTTTCCTTCAATGCTAGACAATATCATGAAAGGATATTGTCCAGCATTCACTACCATATTTAGGGACGGACAGCATGTAGCAATCCAGTACTTTCTTCTTTGTTTCTAGCGAAATTGTCCTGTTTCTTAATACTTTACTCAACTTCTGGAATGCTTCCTTCGCCATGCCAATTCGCCTTCGGATCTCTGTGTCGCACTTTCCGTCTTCTGGTACCTACTTGATTCTTGTATCCCTGACCTGTATTTGGCATATTGGTCCTCCTCTTTTTAAATACCAAAAGTTTTCTTCAGAATAAAATCACGAGAACCAACGTTAAAAAAGTGGCGGCAAAAATAACATTCACGCCAACGTTATAAAATAATACACGCAAATTTTAGGTTAAATTCGAGTAGATAGTCTTAACTATCGCCCGGTTCACACTCCTCCCACGTCTATTGAGCAGGTGAAGAGGCTCATCCCTTATTTCCTATTCAGGTTGTGGTTTCCGGTTTTTCTCTTCTCCAATCTTTTCACTCTTTTTTTTATTTTTTTTATTTTTTTTTCAATTGGAGTAAATAGACTAAACTATCGCCCGGTTCACACTCCACCCACGTCTATTGAACAGGTGAAGAGGCTCACCCCTTGTTTCCTGTTTAGGTTGTGGTTTCCGGTTTTTCTCTTTTCCAATCTTTTCACTCTTACGTAGCACCCTGCGCATCAGTGGCGTTTTCGCCTTGCTTTGGGGTGATATGATTAAAAAAAAAAAATCTTCCCAAAATGGAATTGTTCAAGTTTTGACAATTTCAAGAAAAGAGCTACACAATGAACTGTGTGTTGACTTAAAATCTCACCACTTGAATTCCGGATTATTCTGCTTGTCGCTCTGGTTTGCTGGCCAAAAGCAGGCCTGGACTTGTCTTTCTCGATAATAGGCACACGATTCCACAAAATTTATGGCCTCACTATCTGTGTGTATATATAGATATATATAGTTTTGTACAAATGGATCTGTGTATGTGACTTAATACTATATATACTGCTTTGTGTGTTTATTTGTGTGCGTACGTATTTCGGATTTAGCAGTAAACCTGCGCGCTAATATATATATATTTTTTTTTTTAATCATCTCACCCCAAGCAAGGGATTCCACTGCCACTATTGCGCATGGGGCTACATAGGGGAAGGTAAAGAGAAGGAGTGGTTAGACATAGGGAATGTCAGGAGGAAGGTGACAGATGAGTAAGGATACCGAGGATGAGGGTTGGGCAGATGGGAAGAGTGTTTTTTTTTAATCATTTCACACCAAGCAAGGCATTCCCACTGCCACCATTGCGCATGGGGCTACATAGGGGAAGGTAAAGAGAAGGAGTGGTTAGACATAGGGAATGTCAGGAGGAAGGTGACAGATGAGTAAGGATAGCGAGGATGAGGGTTGGGCAGATGGGAAGAGTGTTTGATAGAATGGGAGCAGGTTAGTGTGTCAGGAGGTGTCTATTGACCTTACATTTAAACTCCAGGAGATTGTAGCCGTCGGATATCGGCTCGGAACGAGAAATTGGGGAGCCGAGTTCGGATTCCAGTTGAATTCATTGCATTCGCTTACGCGCAAATACCCTTGGGAAAGATTTTAGTCCGTCTCTCCCTTCAAGTTATGGGTCAAATAACAGGACAGATTGGGTTTTATAGCCTTGTCTAGCAACCAGTCTACTGCAGAAAGCAATGGCATCCAACTGCGGGATAATCTTCTGCCCAGTCAGTCATGTCTATTTCGAGACATGATCGCCTAAAGCGTGTTTCACATATGGCACTTAACTGACTGACTGAATATAATAGTTGAAAACATGATTGAGGCTTCTGCCGGGCGGAAAGCTGAGGACAAGTTTTATATTGTTATGAAGTAATAAACTGACCCCCCACTAATTAATACTTAATAATATAATACATATCTTCCCTCTCTAGTTATGAGTCAAATAACAGGACAGATTGGGTTCTATAGCCTTGGCTGGCAACCCGCCTACCGCAAAAAGCAGTGGCATCCTACTGCGGGATAATCTTCTGCCCCGTCCGTCGTGTCTCTTTCGAGATATGATCGCCTAAAGCGTGTATCACGTATGGCACCTAACTGACTGACTGACATTATATATATATATATATGTGTGTGTGTATAAACATATATATATATATATATATATATATATGTGTGTGTGTATGTATGTGTATTTGCATGTGTATGCATATATTTATATACGTGTATGGCTGTCTTTTTTATTCATTTTGAATAAATATTTTAAATTTAAAACACGCTGCATAGTTAAATTTAATATTTGAATTTTTTAATGTCTAACATTAATTCATAATATGTTTTTAAAATAAATTTTAATTTTTGTTTTAAGGTGAAACTAATACGTACTTTTATTTTTAATCAAACATTTCACACTCCACCCACGTCTATTGAACAGGTGTAGAGGCTCATCCCTTGTTCCCTGTTTAGGATGTGGTTTCCGGCTTTCTCTTTTCCAATCTATTCACTCTTACGTAGCCCCTTGCACACCAGTGGCCTTACCGCCTTGCTCGGGGTGATATGATAAAAAAAAATTAAGGTTAATGCACAAAAAATTGATTGGAATTTGTTAGTTTAGAATATTTTAAAACAATTCACGCAATTCACTCGAGCCACAAGATCCGCAACTAGGTTCCACCCTTTTACTGTGAAACCCATAAAATGTAAACGTAATTTCTAATCTAACAGCTTCTTTTCTCGCACTTCCCGCCTGTGGAATTCCCTTCCGTTTACTTGTTTCCCCAACAGCTACAATCTCCAAGAGTTTAAATGTAAAGTCAATAATCATCTCCTACCTCACTGACCTAAATCCTCTCGCTCATGCTCCTTTCTGCGTCCACTCCACTCTCATCAGTATTTTCAGCCTTCTCTTACCTACTTCCTGACACTCCTATAACCTGTCACTTTTTCATAACTTTGCTCCTACGCGCATCAGTGGCAGTAAACAGCCTTGCTTGGGGCGTCATAAAAAAACTTATTACTTACACATGACACAAGAAGTGTTAAAGCAATATAGTTACTTTGTAGTGATATTATAACATACTTTTGTTATAAATTCAAATAAATAAATCTAACCCTTATACATATCAAGTGCTCCCCATCAGCTGCAGTTTTCAGCTGAGCGCCTGCTTCAACAATGTTTTGGCCCAGTATCTCTCCACACGTTGGGTCAGCAACCGCTAATTATTTTCTTTGTCCCTGATGTATGCTGTATTGAAAAAACTTGGTACGAATTTGATTATTTTGTTTGTCACTGTGGTATGCTATACGAAAAAACTTGATACGAATTTGATTATTTTGTTTGTCACTGTGGTATGCTATACGAAAAAACTTGATACGAATTTAATTATTTTGATTGTCACTGTGGTATCCTGTATCGAAAAAACTTGATGCGAATTTGATTATATTGATTGTTACTGAGGGATGCTGTATCGAAAAAAAAATTGATACCAATTTGATTATTTTGATTGTCACTGAGGTATACTGTATCGAAAAAACTTGATACCAATTTGATTATTTTGATTGTCACTAAGGTATACTGTATCGAAAAAACTTGATACCAATTTGATTATTTTGATTGTCACTGAGGTATCCTGTATCGAAAAAACTTGATACCAATTTGATTGTTTTGATTGTCACTGAGGTATACTGTATCAAAAAAAACTTGATACGAATTTGATTATTTTGTCACTGTGCTTTGCTGCCTCGAAAGAAAAAAAGCACACAGTTTCTTAAACGTAATGGACTCACTAGTCTCCATTTCATACTGTCCCCAAGGACGAGAAAATACTGAAAACCCATCTGAAAATTCATTATATATCCTTTCTTTTTTTAATTATATTTATACTGAATTCTCATTCGTCGTTCTCGACGGAAGGATACACTCGTATTGCCCGAGGAAGCGGAGACATCTTGGCATTGTCAAAAAGGAACAGGTGTTATATCTCGACTGAAAAGTTTGGAGATTCAAGATGTCAACACATTCTGTGCAGGCAAATCGACTTTTTGGACATTTTGAAGCCGACATCTCACACACACACACTCATACACACGCGCACACATATCTGTATATATATATATTTTTTTTTTTTAAGTAAAAAGAGGACATTAAATACCATCAACTATAAATATGGCCAGAATGTGCTGAGTGTGTTTAGAAAATTGTTAGGTTACAACTTGTCTCTGATGTTAATTTTGACTTAATACGAATTTCCAAGTAATCTATGCACTGCCTTTTATCGTTTTTACCACACCGGGTCTTTATTATGTTATTGAGCTTTTGTATACCAGAACACGTGAGGAAACCCCCTTCAGCCAACCTCAAACGCCACCAGGGTGCAGCTATATCTTCTCGTACGGACCTCCCCATTAGCATGGACCAGACTTACCTCCCAGACAGTAAAACACTACGCCTCCTTGGTCTCACAATTTCAGCGGACCTCAAGTGGAATGACTACATCGAATCCATTGCTAAATCCGCTGCTATGAAGGTCGGTTCCCTGTGCAGGGCTCGGAAGTTTTTTCCGTCTGAATCTATCCTGCACATATATAAATCTACCATCCGACTGTTTATTGAATACTGCTGCCACATCTAGTCGGGTGCCCCTGCTATTCACCTCGGGGTTCTTGACAAAATAGAACGGAGAGTCTGTAATGTGATCGACACCGACTTGGCAGAGAGGCTGCAATCTCTCTTTCACCGGCGTGATGTGGCTTCCCTGTGTCTATTTTATAAATACTTTCTGCTGCGATGAACTTAGATCACTGGTACCCCTTAGGTACGAATTTGCACGAGATACTAGATTAGCAACTAGGTCCCACCCTTTTACAGTAAAACTGATAAAATATAACCGCAATTTCTACTCCAACAGTTTCTTTTCTCGCACTTCCCGACTGTGGAATTTTCTTCCACATGATTGCTTCCCAGACAGCTACAATCTCCAGGAGTTTAAATGTAAGGTCAATAGACACCTACTAAAACATTAACTCGCATCCATTCTTTCAAACACTCTTCCCATCTACCCAACCCTCAGCCTTGGTACCCTTACCAGTCTATCACCCTCCTTATGACATTTCCTCCACTCTTTCTCTTTACCTTCCCCTATGTAATACCTTGCGCAGTAGTGGCAGTGGAATGCCTTGGTCGGGGTGAAATGATTTAAAAAAAACTTGAACCAACATTCTTCGTACCGAAGTAACTTTCTTTCATGAGCCTCTTCAATCCCTTCCTCCCATGCCACCGTCAGCTTGCCGAGTAACAAATGTTTCTTGTCACTGTCAATCAACCCTAGATCTGGTATACGTCCATACACAAAAACCTCCCCTGACAGTGGAGCATCATCCAATACTGTCGACTTCGTTGAGTCCTTTGTCCTAGTTTTTTGACAAGGTTTACTCACAGGTTATATTTTGCACATCGGACGAGGGTATAATAACAATTCTAGCAGCTTCTGCCACTAACACTAGGACCAATTTATGGCTAAAGGTGTACCAGCCATTCAGGGCAGGATGACAGCTTATGGCATAGGAATCCGTATGCGCCAAACAACTGACAGGATGATGACCTCAGCACTACTCATCTTCTCAAAATTGCTGGTGATGACACTAATATATATGGTGACAAGCATTATAGCCCGGCGTTGCTCGAGTGTAATGAAAGCTTTAAAACGAATCCATGGTCCTGGAGCTCAGATTCTTTGGACGTTGGCACGAAAGAGTAAAATCCAATAGTTGTTTCCAGTTAAAGCGAAACCGTAGACTGAAAGAAAAATGAATGGATGTAAGTCAAATTTTCATTTCCTGGTATCGATATCAAATAAGTTTTTTTCGTCGTAAACTGAATTTTGAAGGCTAAATAAGTCCTCTGAGTAAATGGTATCATGGCTGAGACTAAGAACCACAATTATACCTACTTAGAGCCAAACCCGAAGCAAAAACTAAAATAAAAGGGCTGTAAAAATACCGACATGCAGGTAGACAGTAGACACAAACATCTTGCCTTAGATATATATTTATATTATTGATTTTATGTAATATTGTAAGAACTGTAATTTTGAAACTTCTGAATATCGTTTCGTATGTCTTTGTCTTTGAGTGTACCAAATTTGATTAAAATCTATAACTTTTTCTATAACCGGATTTTTTCGATTATCGATTTTCGGTATTTATCCGGGATACCTCAACACAAAACCTAGCTTAGAACACTCGCAGACGCTTATGTAACAACTGTGTAAATTTTCAAGCAAATCGGTTCAGCTGTTTCGGCGTCTATCGGTAACTGACACACACACACACACACACAGATAAAGTTCCATTTATAAATAAGTTTCGATTTTATAAGCGGAATTTAGATGTGACACAAAGCCAAATGTATCGGACACCCAGTTGTGACGGAAGTCACTACACAATTGTAAAAGTTCTAGAGAGAAAAGCTAGCTAACCATTACACCACCTCGAGGCGCCCAATGAGGCGACATCATAATCTGCCTGGATGAGGAATTTAAATCTTCTACGGCGAGACGCCACCAGTCGGACCATCTGTCCCGAACATCATCAAATGAGTCATTGACCCTGCTGAGCATTTTGAACACATTGCACCAGTCGTCCCTAACTCACAACTTTCGGACCCCTTGTTCCCGTAAGTTGCGTTGTTCCTCTTCACTTGCTTCTGACCAGAATTGCTTCCTCTCATCCAGACCAAGTCCAGCATGTATCTCTCTTGTAATACCCTTAAACGCTGCCAGATTCACCATCCATTCCACTGTCGTCATCACTTCCGACACTTTTCATCTTCTTTCTGTCTTTACTTCCGGCACATTTACCTGGAAGGCAGCGTCGTTCGATCCCCCACTAATTAATACTCAATATAATACATCTCTTCTCCCTCTAGCTATGAGTTAAATAACAGGATAGATTGGCTCTATAGCCTTGGTTGGCAACCAGTCTGCTGCATAAGCCACACGACGTGTCTTGTCTTATTATTCTCTTTTACCAAAGAAGTAGCAGGTAACCGAGATCCCCCACCGTACTGCTATGCAAAGCAATCCGCGACAGAATACTCAACAAATTCTCCTCCTTCGGTATATATAGATCATCAGCTCGACACCAACAGTTTGGAACATCACCAACTTCTCAAAGTCTCCAGAAACGCCTCAACAGCCTAGGACACTTCCTGTAAACTGCATATGTCATACGATTAGAACTATCATCTCGACTTCTGTTTAATCTCTTTGACCCATTAGATGATTAGAACATCATCTCGACTTCTGTATCACCCATTTGACCCCCTTCTAAATCACTGGCGATTCATCAAAAGCTACTTCAAGCCTGAATAAATTTTGCATCACCTCCAGTAGGACCTTCCTGTTAACATTAGAGTAAGTGCTTTCTAGAAATCTAGGGAAGCTTTGGTATCGTATCGTTTTGTATAAATATGTTTATAATTATGGTTAAGTAGAAGTCTATGATTCGGTGAGGAAGAACCCTCAAAAAATATTTTCCCCCCTACATTCAATATGAAGGTGCAGAGAAATCCTTCCTTAGGCCAGATGTATGAATAGTGGCTCGATGTTTGGGAGCTCTACAGTATAGAATAATTTGTGATGTTTCATGTGTGGGGCAACAGTTGGTGGCTGGAAAATAATTCCTCGTCGACGTTTATTTAACTATGTACAGACAGCGAAGTGAGTATTAAGCTGTTCCATCGGCAGGCATAGGTGCAATACTCTATTTTCAGACTGACCAAAATAGTAATAGAAGTTAAAATAAAAACCTATTGTAATTTTACAAGTCCAAACAAAATTTGGGATTCTATCCGTACATGGTTTAATTTAAATAAGTTTTATTTTTATTTTTTTATTTTTTTATCAATTCATCCCGAGCAAGGCAGAAACGCCACTGATGTGCAGGGGGTTACATAAATGTAAAAAGATTAATTAGAAAAGAGTGAGGAGTACAAGCTAGTTAGAAAGGAACAATAGAAAGCTGAGAACATAGGTGGAGAGAAAGGGAAGGTTATACAGGGGAGGGGAGAGAGTTAGAGTCCAGTGATTAGTAGGTGAGTATTAACTTTGCATTTAAATTTCTGGAGGTTGTAGCCGTCAGGAAAGCAAGAATACGGGAGTGAGTTCCACAGGCGGGAAGTGCGAGAGAGGAAGCAGCAGGAGTAGAATTGTCGTCTGCATTTGGCTAACCTGAGTGTCAATGGGTGGGACCCAGTTGCCAGTCTGGTTGCACGGGTAAACACCTGTTGAGGAGGCATCAGTGACTTAAGCTCATCCGAGCAGAAGCCATGAAAGTATTTATATAAGAGACAAAGGGAGGAGGCCACATTTTGACGATGGGGAAAGTGGCTGCAGTCAAGTCGCCAGATCAGTACCTATCACATTACAGACTCTCCTTTGGAGCTTGTCAAGAACACTGAGGAGAATGGCAGGGGCACCTGACCATAAATGGCAGCAGTACTCCATGCACGGACGGATGGTTGACTTGTATATATGCAGGATGGATTCAGGTGGAAAAAACATCCTGGATCGACATAGTGACCCAATATTCTTAGCAGTAGATTTTGCTATGGATTCAATTCTTCAAGTTTGAATATTGCTGATCTTGGCAAAAAATACTTAAATTTATTGCTCATTCTCCAACGCAAATCCAAATATCGTGATTATACCCATTACATGCTTGCTAGTATTGCATTCTGTGTCGTCAATAGATCCCCTCGCTACTATATAAAACGATATCAACGTAAAGAGCCATATTTTAATCATTTTTTTAAATCATTTCACCCCAAGCAAGGCATTCCACTGCCGCTATTGCGCTTGGGGCTACATGGGGGGAATGTAAAGAGAGAGAGTCGTTAGATATAGGAAATGTCAGAAGGGGGGTGATAGATAGCTGTGTGGGTGGGAAGAGTGTTTGAAAGAATGGATGCGAGTTAGTGTGTTAGGAGGTGACTATTGACCTTACATTTAAACTCCTGGAGATTGTAGCCGTCGGGGAAGCAGTCATGTGGAAGAGAATTCCCCAGTTGGGAAGTGCGAGAAAAGAAACTGTCGGAGTAGAAGTTGCGGTTGCATTTTATCTGTTTCACTGTAAAAGGGTGGGATCTATTTGCTAATCTAGTATCTCGTGCAAATTCGAACCTAGGGAGCACCAGTGATCTCAGTTCGTCGGAGCAGAAGCCGTGAAAGTATTTATAGAAGAGACACAGGGAAGCCACGTCGCGCCGGTGAGAGAAAGACTGCAGGCGGTCTGCCTAGTCGGTATCGATCACATTACAGACCCTCCGCTGTACCTTGTCTAGAAGTCCATGGAGAATAGCAGGGGCACCCGACCAGATATGGCAACAGTATTCAACTGCCCGGGTGGATGGTAGATTTATAAATGTGCAGGATAGATTCAGACGGAAAAAACTTCCGGGCCGTGCACGGAGAACCAACTTTCATAGCAGCGGATTTAGCAATGGATTCGATATAGTCATTCCACTTGAGGTACGCTGAGCACACCAATCAAGGCATTCCACGGCCACCGTTGCGCAGGGGATTACATAGGGGAAAGTGATGATAAAGAGTGGTTAGATATAGGAAATGTCGGAAGGAGGGTAGTAGACGGATGAGGATACCGAGGACGGGGGTGGGGTAGGTGGGTAAAGTGTTTGAGTGAATGGGTGCGAGTTTGTGTGTTAGGAGGTGTCTATTGACCTTACATTTAAATTCCTTGATATTGTAGCTGTCCGAGAAGCAAGTATTTGGAAGGGAATTCCACAGGCTGGAAGTGCAAGAAAAGAAGACGTTAGAGTAGAAATTGCGGTTACATTTTATCTGTTTCACTGTAAAAGGATGGGACCTAGTTGCTAATCTAGTATCTCTTGCAAATTCATACCTAGGGGGCACCAGTGAACTAAGTTCACCGGAGCAGAAGCCGTGAAAGTATTTATAGAAAAGGCAAAGGGAAGACACATCACGCCGGTTTTCATTTCCTTATACGTTTTATTTGAAATGAAGGGTGACAGCTTGGATTCTAGGGGTTATGAAGAACGCATGTCGCACGCTTGCTCAATTGCCCGTCGTAGATTGTTTTATCCGGTCGCAAAACCTGGATATAAGGGAGGGTGTACCAACGCTTCATAATTCTGGTGGTCCTCCCTTGAATTCAAACCGTTTTAAATTTAAATTCTTAGTAAACTCAGACAAAGGCAATCCATCACTGACAAAATACACCGCCCACAAGGCACCCAAGAGTATTGTTGACCTTTCAGGCTCTGCACATCGCCGTCTGTATCACTAAGCCTTTCAAATATCTTACAGCGCCTATCCTTCTTCAGTGGACATTTATCAGAGTAATGATCACGTTCAGCGTTATTTAGCATCTGTATTCGGTCAGGAACCGGTGTTTTAACGTGATATGTTTGTAAGCCACTTCTTTCACGCGTAGTTTGAATATTATTTCAGACGAGAAACTTTAGCCTGTCATTTCAAATATCTATGTGCATCGGCAAGTAATATGCAGCAAAATTAATAAAACTCGGTATTAATTGTAAGTTTCCACAAATAGCATCAACAATAAGACATTTAGCATTAAGAGTTTAATAGACATCGAAGGATTATTTATTCTCATAAGCAATGGAATCTGGTGTGGCTTTCGAGCTCCTTAATTGTACGCAGAAACAAATAATTGTCAAGGTGAGCTGGAATCTTTAGAAACGTCAGTGATGCATTTGGGGAGAAAGTTTATGGAGAGATGTTATTGCGATCTGAAAAGATGTGATGCCTGTTGGCCTCCAGGAACATAGAAGATTAATTTCGAAGAAGATTAATTCTTTTCATTCGTGATTGAGCGTTTTTTTTTTCTATCTCTTTTTTTATCATCTTCATTTCATTTCATTTCATTTATACATTTATTTATTTATTTATTTTGTTTTGTATCCGATGATTGAAAAGGGAGATTGTATTGAGTGGAAATATTGAGAAAAAAAAACTTCCTTTTTTTGTCTTGGAGTGCGCATGCGCGGCGGCCATGTGTCGGCTTTTATAGGAGATTGAAGGAGAGGCTTTTCGCGACTCGAAGTAGAGAGCCCAGCTGATAGCGATCTGTTGTCGCACGATACTTCAATCTGGGGAGAAAAAAAATAATGAACAGGATTATTGCCATTATGTCTTGCCCTGACGCCATCACGTTCGATTCACTCCTAGGTTAAGACACACCACCATTTTCTCTTCTCTCTCTCTCCCTCTCTCTATTCCATCGTTTTGATTTTAGTCTGTAAAGAAAGTTGCGATTTCCTTTAGATTTTCTTGACTTCCTAATCTGTTTTGCATCTCTTTATTTATTTATTTATCTCCGGCTTCTCTGGTTTTGTGTGATTCATTTATCTTATTTTTTTTCTTTCCAATTATAACTTTTCGTATTGTTATCTTTATTTTCTCTTACCGTTTTCATTATCCTTCATCTTTGCTATCCCGCTCACTCAAATGTAGATTATCTCCCCTTATTTCTTTTTCTAATACTTTCCTTCTGCCACGATTCCAATTCCCATACTTTATCATCACGATCATCTTTTAGGGGAATTTTGAAAAATAAGCTTCTAGTGTACTTGTACCTTGCGTTAATATCAATATTAATAGTAATATTAGTGTAGGCGAATTGGCATGGCAAAGGACGCGTTCCAGAAGATGAGCAAAATACTAACACACAAGAATATCTCAATAGAAACGAAGAAAAGAGTTCTAGACTGCTACGTGATGTCGGTTCTTCAATACCGCAGTGAATGCTGAACAATATCATCGAAAATGAGGACAAAACTGGAAGCGGCCGAAATGTGGTTCTACAGAAGGATGCTACGGATATCGTGGACTGAGCATACAAGCAACGACGAAGTGTTAGAAAGAATGGCAACAAAAAGGAAATTGATGCTGAGCATCAGGAAGAGACAACTGAAGTTCCTGGGGCATGCAATGAGGAAGGAGAGCCTGGAGAACCTGATACTGACTGGACAGATAGAAGGAAGGAGAGACAGAGGAAGGCAGCAGATAACATATTTGCAGGGACTGATCAGGTGGATGACGAAACGGGGGTTGCCAGGAGCAACAGGAGCAAACATACTAAGAGCCACAAGGGATAGGGAGACGTGGAGAGCCATGATCGCCTACGTCCTGAAGGGATAGGGCACATAGAAGAAGAAGAAGTGTAGCTACCGATACGAGATGTTTGTTATTTCTATATATGGTTATTTCGACCAGTATTTTTGTTGAAAAAACTCTCTAATCCGATAGTCTTCTTTTTCTATGTACCTTGTCCTTTCAGGACGTTAGCGATCATGGTCTTTCACCTCTCCCTATCCCTGGTGGCTTTTAGCACGCTTTCTCCTGTTACACCGCCCAAAACCCGCTCTGCCATCCACTAGCTCAAGCCCATAAATCTAGAATATAAATGTATAGAACCTAGCATGACCACAAAATGAGGGATCAGTTTATATATTGATTATAATATAGAATTGATCCCCAGATTTTATACCCTCATTATAATTTCTTACAAATAGTTTGTATATGCATTCTTCTTCTATGTGTCTTGTCCTTTCAGGACGTAGGCGATCATGGCTTTCCACGTCTCCCTGTCCTTGGTGGTTCTTAGCACGCCTTCTTCTGTTACACCATGCAACCCTCGTTCTGTTATCCACTAGCTAAAGCCCATAAATCTAGAATATAAATGTATAGAAACTAGCATGGCCACAAAATGAGGGATCAGTTTATATATTGATTATGATATAGAATAGATCCCCCTTTTTATACCCACATTATAATTTCTTATAAACTGTTGGTATATGCATTCTTCTTCTATGTACCTTGTCCTTTCAGGATGTAGGCGATCATGGCTTTCCACCTCTCCCAATCCCTGGTGCCTCTTAGTACGCTTTATCCTGTAACGTGTCTCAGTCTCCGTTCTTTCATCCACCAGCAAGGCCCTTCAAATATGTTATCCGCTGCTCTCCCCTGTCTCTTTTCCCCTATATCTGTCCTGTTAAAATCAAGTTCTCCAAGCCCTCTTTCCTCATTGCATGTCCCAGGAACTTCAGTTGTCTCTTCCTGGTGCTCAATATTAATAATAATATCAATAATTTCCTTTTCGTTTCTATTCTTACCAAAACCTCATCATTGCTCACATGGTCCACGATATCCGCAGCATCCTTCTGTAGAACAACATTTCAGCTGCTTCAAGTTTTCCCTTCATCTTTGTTGATATTGTCTTACATTCACTGCCATATTGAAATACTGACATTACATAGAAATCCAGTACTCTCTTATTTGTTTCTAGTGAAAGTTTCCTGTGTCTTAATACTTTACTCAGCTTCTGGAACGCGTCTTTCGCCATGCCAGTTCGTCTTTGGATCTCTGTGTTGCACTTTCCGTCTTCAGTTAGAACACTTCCCAGATATTTAAATTTTCGTACCTGTTTGATTTTAACATCCCCCACCTGTATTTGGCACGTTGGGCTGCTCTTTTTGCTGATGACCATGCATTCGGTTTTCTTGCAGTTTGTTTGTAGTCCCTTGTAGTTCTTGTCAATTTCTTCAGCTATATTCTGTAGGAGGTCCTGCAGTTTTTTTCCGTGTCTGCAATCAACACTGTGTCGTCTGCATATCATATGTTGTTCAGATTGAGACCTCCGATGACAAATTCTAGTCGTAACTCTAAAAAGGATAACCATTCTTATTTTATGCTGAAGCGACAGAGACTTACTGAGCGATTGAAAAGTAACTCTACATTTTAAAATACTTATAATTTATCCATCATACAATGATTCTGCTTGTTCCTTCTTTAGTTTGTAACTTAGTTCATCCGTCCGTTACGCCATTTACTCTCTATACGAGCTTTTCCTTCCGCTCTATCTTTTTAAAATGCTACTCTCCTTAGCCTTTCTCTCACTTTGCTAAACGGAAGAGTAGTAAAGAGTGAGAGAGTAGGAGGTGAAAGTCTATAGCATTACCGCTGCAGCTTAAACTGTGTGTATATGTGTGTGTACTGTACAATATAGTATAAATAGGTAGATTTGTTGTCGTATCCTGTGACCTAATAACGAAATTCCTGGCCTCATTTACACCCTTGGCTTTTACTCAGTTGGTCTTTTCTGTTTATAATAGACACAGGATCATTTAAAATAACTTTAATTCATTTAAAAAAAATGTCTTTTCTAATATTTTCGAAATTTTGTCAGAAAGTTTTGTTTTGATTTGAGTTAGCGGCTAAAGAAATGTTACGACTGTTTTCCAATGGAAACGTAATGATTGCATCAACCCACATTTTCGGTGACAAACCCATTAATTTGGAAATTCTCGCAAAAATGAAATAATTATCGGATTTTAATGAAACTATTAGAACTCATTTACAAATGAATGGAACTGTTTTGAAATTATTATTTTTTGAAAATCCTTATAAAATTGTTTGCAATGAACACAGGAGATATGATTTTTCAGCAAAAAAAAAACTTTTCTCTTTCAGAATCTCTCCCAAAATAGCGTACAATATTTTGGCTATGGTCTGTGCATACGCCGCTTAATATAATATAAGATTACAGTAAAGTAGCTTCTATGGACATTACTTTTATAGATATTTTAATAAAATTACACTCTGTGTTATCGTTATTTTATTATCCGATACCTTTATGTTTGAAGACGTTACTATCCTTTGTAGTATGAAAAAGTAAAGTTTTTCCAGGAAATCATAATTAATTATTATTCCATGGAAATTGCACCGCTTCCTCTAGTTAACTATAAATTTTATAATAAATAGATGAGATTAAAAACGTTTAGCATGATATTTTATTTCAAATTAGAAATAGATGCCTGATTTCGACACCAGCTTCTCGGGCTACCCAGAAATCTTTTTCTTTTTTGTATGTGCCATGACCTTTCAGGACGTAGGTGATCATGCCCTTTCACGTCCCCGCTATACTTGATAGCGCTTAGCATGCTTTCTCCTTGTTGCCCCAAACCCAAACCCTACTCTGTCATCCCCTAATTCCATCCTTTTAAAAATATTAATCCGTTGCTTTCCCCTGTCTCTCCTTCCCTCTATCTGACCTGTGAGTATCAGATTCTCCAAGCCTTCCTTCCTCATCACATGTCCGAAGAACTTCAGCTGTCTTTTCCTGATGCTCAGTATTAATTCTCTTTTCGTTCGCCTCTATTCTAAAACCTCATCATGGTTCACATGCACGATCCATGATATCTGCAGCATTCTTCTCTAAACCCATTACCCAGCAAATGCGTGAACTATTTTACCGGGGAAGTCTTGTGACTGGACTTCTTATGTCCGTCCTTCATGTTCTTGCAAAGCCTTGGTTTGATATAGCAGGCTTACTACTTAAACCAACCCCAAAGAAAGAAGTCGCAGGCCGTTAAGTCAGCACTCATGGCTCTTCACACATATCTAAATTACGAAGTTTCTTATCAATCACCCTGCAGTTCTATCAATGGATATTTAAGAAATCAATGACGTAGCAAATAACAAGAAAGGTTTATCTTGGAGACAACATCAGCTGACCCGAAATGATAAAGTACGGTGTAAACTGAGAGAAACAATCACCGAATTTAAACAACATCTAGCCTGGTCAGTGACTAGATGGAAGACTCTCAGGAAATACGAGATGTTGTCAGCTTAGATGTGTATGGGTCTAATGGGTAATTTTTCGAAATTGTTAATCGGAAAACAATTCAAGTTGAGTTCTTTATAGTCACTCACGTGTAAATGCCCGGGGGAAAGTTATTTATTCTCTTGCTGGTTACTAATATAATACAAGATTACAGTAAAGTAGCTTCTATGGACATTAGTTTTATAGATATTTTGGTTATGGTCTGTGCAATGGCCGCTTAATATAATAAGTTATTTATTCTCTTGCTGGTTTACTTCATAAAGCTTGTATCATTATAGCATTATTATCTTCAAAAATAAAGTATATGCAAAAATATTTAGATTTCGGCAATAAATAACCCGTATTGGTTGATATACAACTAAACAAAATAAACCAAACTGGTATGGTTTTAAACGCCTATGGTGTGGGAGACAACCAGAGTGTTGTGGATTCCGGATGAGGAACCACACAAAATAATGAACAACAAAAAAGATATTTGACAAAGAAAAATAGTTTATATTAAACATAAAGATACAACTGGAACGCAGGTTAGTAAGATTAGGAATAAGATTAGTAAGGAATATATATATATATATATATATATATATATATATATATACACAAGTCTTTGAGGTGGAGCCGTGCTGGAATTAGTATGTCCGTGTAATATTATTCTGGCTGAGTGGAGCTCAGAGCTACTATAACTACTGACGCGGTATTCTCTGTGTAACTTCGGTATCGTTCGGTATCTTACGGATCAGTCCCGGTACTCTCCGATAACTAACAAATCTCATTATGGCAAGTCGAGTCCATTATCATAGAAAAAGGGGAGGTCCCATAACACAGAGATTGTCTGTTTTTACGTTTTCATATTAAAATAAAAAGGATCCAAGTCACTCAGACAGTTCCAAGAATTAAAAGCGTGAAGATGTCTTACTGCACACAAATAAATTAGTGCGGCAAGAAGGTAATTAGCTTGAGCCAACTGCTCTACAACTCTCTCGCTCCCTTTCCCTACCTAAAATGCAAATCATTGTTGAATATACATCACTGTTCACATATTCTATCCCTGGTATTCTAATCATCATTTTGTAGAAGCACATTTCTGTTATTTCAAGTCTCTATCTCATCTGTGATGAGGTTGTTCAACATTCACTATCATATATATATATATTTTTTTTTTAATCATTTCATTCCGAGCAAGGCGGAAACGCCACTGATGTGCAGGGGGCTACATAAATCTAAAAAGATTAATTAGAAAAGCGTGAGGAGTACAAACCAGTTAGAAAGGAACAATAGAAAGCTGAGAAAGCAGGTGCGATGACAGATACATAGATGGAGAGAAAGGGAAGGTTATACAGGGGTGGGGAGAGAGCTAGTGTCCAGTGGTTAGTAGATGAGTATTGACTTTGCATTTAAATTTCTGGAGGTTGTAGCCGTCAGGAAAGCAAGAATACGGGAGCGAGTTCCACAGGCGGGAAGTACGAGAGAAGAAGCTGCATTTGACTAACCTGACTGTGAATGGGTGGGACCCAGATGCCAGTCTGGTTGCACGAGTAAGCACCTATTGAGGAGGCATCAGTGACTTAAGTTCGTCTGAGCAGAAGCCATGAAAGTATTTATAGAACAGACAAAGGGATGCCACATTTCGACGATGGGGAAGTGGCTGCAGTCGAGCCGCCAGATCAGTACCTATCACATTACAGACCCACCTTTGGAGCCTGTCAAGAACACTGAGGAGAACGGCAGGGGCACCTGACCATAAATGGCAGCAGTACTCCATGCACGGACGGATGGTTGACTTGTATATATGCAGGATGGATTCAGGTGGAAAAAACATCCTGGATCGACATAGTGACCCAACCTTCTTAGCAGTAGATTTTGCTATGGATTCAATATAGTGGTTTCATTTGAGGTCTGAGTTACTTGCTATACGTCACACACGCTTTGGCGAAGATGCCTTTTACGATCCATAACTGACCAGGCAGAAAAATTTTCGTTTGTCCAGCTATTGTCTTTCTTCATTAGTGTGACTGGTGGGAAACATCACACTCCACCCACGTCTTTTGAACAGGTGAAGAGGTTCATCCCTTGTTTCCTGTTTAGGATGTGGTTTCCAGCTTACTCTTTTCCAATCATTTTACTCTTAAGTAGCCCCATGCGCATCAGAGGTTTGGGGTGGTATGATTAAAATATATCTATCTATATATATATAATGAGATGGAGAATGAGTGAGAAAGAGAAAGAGACTTTGTGTTTTTATTACGGCGAGATGAATGTGATTTACGGAAGTATGTGCTGTAGATATTAGTACAGTGAGAGAATTCAGAGAGTCGAGTTTGAATTCCCAGTTAAATTCGTTGCATTTACTTTCGCGCAAATACGCAGGCAATATATTAATTTATCGCTTCCCTCTTCACATAGGTATCACATAGGGCACGTAACTGATTGATTGACAGACAGACATGGAACAAAATCCTAGCAACTACCTGATATACTACAAAAACAAAATATTTTCTAAACAAGAATGTTCGTTCTGCTTATCAAGTAAATTTTCTACTTAACAAATGAACAAATCATTGGCGCAGCCCAATAAGATACTTATTGCTTAATAATGTTTATATATTTGCCAAATGCATAAGCACTTGACTATAATACTTGTGAAATTACAGTGTATGGTGATTAATGTTGAATTTTGTTATTTCTGTATTATTAAGAATAATTATTATTTAACGACAAACCTTCAGACGTGATCGAATAAAATAATTTTAAGGAACGTTTTAATTAAATTGTTCGCTTAAATACAATTTCTTTTAAAATACCAAAAATATATACAGCAACACCTGATTTAAAAGTAAGAATTGCCAAAGGAATATTTTACTGTGTTTTACAATTTGAAAATCTCCCATTTAGGGCTAATTTTGACGACAATAATCCAATTAAAATCAATTTAATTGTTCGCAAATTTGAAATAAATTTAATTCTCTCAGGTATTATTTTTGAAAGGATTGAACTCTTATTCAAGATCAAGCAGTAGTTCCCAGAATTTTCCTAAGGCAGAAATAATTATATTATGGAACATTATTTTTGCTTATTTTCTTTCTAAGGAAAGATTTTGTGAAATAAAATCATTTAATCATGCAACAAACCAAACTCTTTTAAATGTGAATTGCTAACTGGATTTTCGTAGATTTTGTCAAGATGTTTGCCCGTCAGGCTTCCATATTTTATTTCTTATTCAATGGGAAATTTTATTCTACAAATTCTAAGTTGCAAATAAGTCCATATCTTTTTTTTAATCATTTAACCCCAAGCAAGACATTACACTGCCACTATTGCGCAGGGGGTTACATAAGGGAAAGTGATGAGAGAGAGTGGTTAGGGGGTTACATAGGGGAAAGTGATGAAAAAGAGTGATTAGATATAGGAAATGTTTTTTTGTTTTTAATCATTTTACCCCAAGCAAGGCATTCCACTGCCACTATTGCGCTGGGTGTTGCATAGGGGAATGATGAGAAAGAGTGATTAGATATAGGAAATGTTTGTTTTTAATCATTTCACCCCAAGCAAGGCATCCGACTGCCACTATTGCGCAGGGGGTCATATAGGGGAAGGTAAAGTGAAAGAGTTGTTAGATATAGGAAATGTCAGGAGGAGGGTGATAGATGGGTAAGGATACCGAGGCTGAGGGTTGGGTAGATGGGAAGAGTGTTTTAGAGAATGGATGCGAGTTAGTGTGTTACTAGGTGTCTGTTGACCTTACATTTAAACTCCTGGAGATTGTAACCGTCGGGGAAGCAATCATGTGGAAGGGAATTCCACAGTCTGGAAGTGCGAGGAAAGAAACTGTTGGAGTAGAAATTGCGGTTATTTCTTATCAGTTTCACTGTAAAAGGGTGGGATCTATTTGCTAATCTAGTATCTCGTGCAAATTCGTACCTAGGGGGCACCAGTGATCTAAGTTCATCGGAGCAGAAGCTGTGAAAGTATTTATAGAAGAGACACAAGAAAGCCACGTTGCGCCGGTGAGAGAGAGACTGCAGCCTGTCTGAAAAGTCGGTACCAATCACATTACAGACTCTCCGTTGTATTTTGTCAAGAACCACGAGGCGAATAGCAGGGGCACCCGACCAGAGTGGCATCAGTACTCAATGCACGGGTAGATTGTAGATTTATATATGTGCAGGATAGATTCAGACGGAAAAAACTTCCGGGACCTGCACAGAGAACCATCTTTCATAGCAGCGGACTTAGCAATGGATTCGATACTACATATTGTTTTAAAATTTTTCTTCAAATTTTGATCTATGTCTTAACGTATATAAAATCAATATTTCTTTAAAAAATTGAACCCCTGAAAAACGAAATATCCCTCTTTTAATAGTATGACCTTTTTAATTTTAGTTCCTTCAAGATGGTTTAACATCTTTCTAACATTTTTCCATGACATGAACTTGAACCATTACCACACTTGCTCCGACTGCATTTAGACATTTAACATCAGAATTCTTCTTGATCCTTCATAAGGCTTCAATTCTTCTGTGCCTTGAGTAAATCTACTGCGTCCACATGTGTTCTAACAATGAACCAAGAGATTCTTTAATGAATTCTAAAGAAAAATCTACTATGATTACTTACCAATCACTGTATTATAGCTTGTCTCTGGTTTTGTTAACTTAAAATGATTGCCTTAAATCCTATTTCTGCTTGGCAGCTTCTTAGAAATCAAAGAAAGTAATTTCGAAGTCTCATATCCACCGCAAATTGAGTACTTATTTAAAACATTGTTAATGTAATATGAAAATATGGATGTGCGTTGTGGTACAGTGGATATCGGCTCGGAGCGAGAAATTGGGGAGCCGAGTTCGAATTCCAGCTGAATTCATTGCGTTCACTTATGCGCAAATACCATTGGGAAATGTATTAATCCGCCTAGTCCTTCCAGTTATGGGTTAAATAACAGGACAGATTGGGTTCTATAGCCTTGGTCGGCAACCAGTCCTACCGCAGAAAGCAATGGCAATTTACTGCGGGATAATCTTCTGCCCAGTCAGTCATGTCTCTGTCGAGACATGATCGCCCAAGCGTGTGTCACGTATGGCACTCAACGGACTGAATGTAATATTAGACACATAGCCCTATTGTAGCAGTTTGTGGGGAAAATTGTGAAACGTCTTACCTCGGAAACGCCAACGAGCCTGTGCGTCGTGTAGAACCCAGCTACATTGTGATAAAAAGAACCGAAATGGCGGCGTCCATGTTTTATGCTAGGCGGTCTCAGACAGTTCACGCGAAATCTCGTTGTCTCTTCATTAATTATGGTCGGTCATAGGCTGTATAAAGCAAGCCGTTTTTTGAGAACGGATGAGTGATTTTTCTGCTTCTTGCTGACCGTGCTTGGGTTGTTAGAAGAAGAAGAAGAAAAAGAAGAAAAAGAAGAAGAAAACGAAGAAGAAGAAGACGAAGACGACGACGACAAAAGAGATGACTCTCGCTTGTGTATTTTATTTATTTTTTTTCGTCTTTCGTTTCAAACCGCACACTTAAAAAGTAGGATTTTTCATACCATTCAATATTTCTTAAATATGCCATAAACGTACGTATATAAAAAATATTTTCATTCGGGTGTATGAATAGGTCTTGAAGTCTATCACAACGCCTTTAGTAAAATAAAGGGAGATAAAGAAGTTGTTGGGCATTACTTATTTATTATACATTACTATTTTGAGACCAAAATCTCATCTTCAGAATGGTAGGAAATCTTGTGTTTGTGCCTTTCAACGAATGATCATTCCTGGCTGCTGCTGCTGCTGTCATTAATTGTAGTGAGTGCGCCTGTGTGTTTGTGTAAGTGTGAGCAGTATGTGTGTGTGCTTATGGTATATATATATATATATATATATATATATATATATATGTAATGAATTATTTAGAACATTATTTTTACCAATACTTGTATTTAAGTAGATATTCTGTTTTTAATTAAACAGTATTTTATATTTATATCTACCGGCCTTCATTACAAATTGTCGGTTGCTTATAACCAAGTTTCGTTAAAATTCGTTAATTTCCGTAACATGTTTATATATATATATATATATATATATATATATATATATATATATATATAAATGATTTGTTTGAACATTATTTTTTATAGATACTCGTATTTAAGTAGATATTCTGTTTTTAATTTAACAGTATTATATATTTATATCTACCGGCCTGATTTTTTTTACGATAAATTTTATTACGAAAATGTGTGCTATCCAGCTATCGCTATCGTAATATGTATCGTATATGTGTACTATCGTAATAAAATTTATCGTAAAATAATCAGGCCGGTAGATATAAATATAAAATACTGTTTAATTAAAAACAGAATATCTACTTAAATACGAGTATCGGTAAAAATAATGTTCAAAATAATTCATTACAAATTGTCGGTTGCTTGTAACCAAGTTTCGTTAAAATTCGTTAATTTCCGTAATATGTGTATGTGTGTGTGTGTGTGTGTGTGTGTGTGTGTGTGTGTGTGTGTGTGTGTGTGTGTGTGTGATATTTGGGGCTTTTTTACGGTCTGATGATATATGTGGTTAATCTAAATATGCGTTAACTGATAGTTTGACTGTTGCGAAAGTGATTGAGGGCTTTGTTTTATGGCTGTTGTTATATCTATCTGTTTAATTGGCGTGTGTATTGCTACCTATTTTTCTGGTAGAAATGTTTGAATTAAATTTAGTAATAATTTTTTAATGTTTGTTTTAATATTACGGCTGAAGTGAAACCACATAATGTTAGGTTTACATAGTTTCTGCTTATTTGTTACTTTGTTTACTAACAAGCTGCATAGATCTTGAACAAATGCGATTAAAATACTATCAAGAAAACAATCTGAATGACATCTTCAACAAAGGTGACCCAAATGACCTTTTAGAATTTCTAAAAGAAACAAAATTATATAACAAAATATAGTTGCAAAAGAAGATAGCATATAACCATCACACATCAAATCACAACACCTCTACTTATATCTCGACAGCAATAGACTCACAAAAGATCAACAATCAGTAAAAAAAACCCAAACAAATTCTTCAGTATTAAATGATCCAAAAGGGTAGATAGGCTGGTAAAACAAACAACTAAACAAAACTAAAATAATCTATCTATCTATCTATCTATCTATCTATCTATCTATCTATCTATCTATCTATCTATCTATGTCTTTTCATATCTATCTGTCTATCTTTTAGAATTTCTAACGATCTACCACAGAAAGCAATAACAACCCATTCTGGGATAATCTTCTGGGCAGAAGAATATCCTGCAGTAGGTTGCCATTACTTTCTGCAGTAGAACTGTTTGCCAACCAAGGCTATAGAATCCAATCTCTCCTGTTATTTGACCCATAACTAGTGGGAGAACAGATAGATTATATGACATTATTATATTAAGTATAATTATTCGGGGATCAGTTTATTACTTCATAACAATAGAAAACCGATCCTCCACTTTATGCTCCGTAGAAGTTTTGATTGTTTTCAACTATTATATTCAGTCAGTCAGTTAAGTGCCATACGTAATACACGCTTTGGGCGATCATGTCTCAAATGAGACATGACTGACTGGGCAGAAGATTATCCCGCAGTAGGTTGCCATTGCTTTCTGCGGTAGACTGGTTGCCAGCCAAGGCTATAGAACCCAATCTGTCCTGTTATTTAACCCATAACCAGAGGGAAAAGACGGATTAATACCTTTTCCCTGGGTATTTGTGCGCAAATAAATGACATGAATTCAACTGGGATTGGAACTCGACTCCCCAATTTTTCGTTTCGAGTCGATATCCACTGCACCACAATGCACATCCAAAGTAGAATCAACAAACGAAAAACTCCTAGTACGCTATCCAAAGAGGAAATATATTTTATCGCTCTAAGAGATCCGGCCCTATCAAGAAAGAAAGCTGGTTGGGTAACTGCTATGTAAGGACCTTTGATGCCCGCTACCGATATATCGAGTGACTGTTTCAATAAAAGTGGTCACTGCTACTCTCACGGGTATAACCTCAAGTCTAAGATTCTTATAGTACTGTTCTAGTTCTGACCAACAGTCGTTACCACAGGGTCTGCCTCACTCTAATACAGGTTTTTCTAATTCAGAAAGCGAAACCATGTCAGGTAATACATGGCTAAACACGGGTATAAACACAATAAAGACTTGATAAATTCGAGCCAAAGACCTGCAAGATGCCTCGTCATTTGAGATGATTTTCTTCTTTGAATGAAATAAATACTAGTGGAGAAGGTGTCAAGATATATATAATATATGTTTTTAGCACTAAAGTAGAATGAGTCAAATAAAGATTCATCAGCTTCTAAGTTTTTTTTTGTTTTTTTTTTAATCGTTTCACCCTGAGCAAGGCGGAAATGCCACTGATGTGCAGGGGGTTACATAAATGTAAAAAGATTAATTAGAAAAGAGTGAGGAGTACAAACTAGTTAGAAAGAAGGCTGAGAAAGCAGGTGCGATGACAGATACATAGGTGGAGAGAAAGGGAAGGTTATACAGGGGAGGGGAGAGAGCTAGAGTCCAGTGGTTGGTAGATGAGTATTGACTTTGAATTTAAATTTCTGGAGGTTGTAGCCGTCAGGAAAGCAAGAATACGGGAGCGAGTTCCACAGGCGGGAAGTGCGAGAGAAGAAGCTGCAGGAGTAGAATTGTCGTCTGCATTTGGCTAACCTGACTGTGAATGGGTGGGACCCATTTGCCAGTCTGGTTGCACAAGTAAACACCTGTTGAGGAGGCATCAGTGACTTAAGCTCGTCCGACAGAAGCCATGAAAGTTGTTGCAATGTTATAATTTATTTGACTAATTCTTCATCACAATGATGGAACTTATAGTCTTCCCAGACTGTGGACCGGAATTCTTTGAAAGCTGAATGAGATTACCGCTATTGGCGAAAAACATTTGACAACTTATTGGTGGAATGTTGCGACGGAACACCCAACAAGTTACGTTATTTGTCACATTATTTATGAGCTAGCGTCTACGGACGTTTCTCAGATGGAACCACATATGAGAACGGTGAAGGAATTTCATCTCTAAAGCAGAATAAGTCAAATAAATTTTCATATGATTCTACTTAGATTTGTTACTATATTACAGTGGAGTAAACTATTGATTAGGTTACAATAGCAAAGAAGAAAGAATTATGGCCGAAATGTTAGATAAAATCAAAAAATAATGATAATTTAATACACCAATGTCTTTTATCTGATAGAAATGTCAAAAGTAACCCGAATGTTCTTTCGATTTATTGAGGGTGGCTATAGTGTTAGTAAATTCTTATTTTTGTGAAACCAGCTTTTTTACAGTCATCTTGAATTTGAAAACTATTAATCTCTATAGCTTTCTTTTTTCTTAAATCTCATTCTCTGATTTTTTTTCTTGCAAGATTGTACGGAATTATCCATTTTTTGTCATTATTTTTTTCCTGAGTTACCAGAACACATGAGAATCATTCATATTATTCTTTGTCCTCACACGAGTTTTATATATTTATGTATTGTGTCTTTTTATTAGAATTTCGCTAGCTTTCTTCATTACGTGACTTATTCACATTAAAATCAATAAAAAAAAAACCCTATGGAAGAGGATTTTATTTCATTTTCATTTCCTCGACAAAGACGAACCCATTTGGCGTTGCCGTGAAAATAAAAAAAAATGCATATAAATAAATAAGTTCTACAAAATCGAATCAACGGAATGAAATATTGATACAAGAAGGTCTTGGAATGAAATAACCGAAATTTCAAAAGGCACGTCATATCTTTTTTGTCCGCAAAATATGGTCTAAAAAAAAAAGAAAAAATACATTGACAATGCCGTAACCAATTAATCAAAATATCTTATTTTCTTTCCTTTCTACACAATTCTATTAGATATATTGTAAAGATCGAATTGGTGATTTATCGAAAGTCTCTAGTTACTACGGTGTCTTTGATCGAGAAATCGCAGAGATACGCTTGCTGCTGACTGTGTTTGCCGAAAACTTTCTGTAAGAATCTATACGTCCAAGAAAATTATAAAGAAAAGCCTGACGGGTGAATCTATATTAATTGCTTAAAAGAATGCTGAAGTACACATAAAAAATGTCAGACAACTCATCACTATCCGACATAAAATATTAATGCAAATACAATTACAGTAAACACAAACTGAAAGTTTTCTCACTACTTGGAAAAAACCGTTCATATTTGACCATGTCTTCAGAAGTATAGGTGAACAAACTAAGCTTCCCTAACTGGTTTGGACTTGCTATTTAACCCATAGATAGAGGTTTCAATCTAGACAGTTTACCATCCGGGTGCTCCTGCTATTCACTTAGGTGTCCTTAACAAAATCTAACTGAGAATCTGTAATGTAATCGATCCCGACTTGGCAGTTCAGATACAGTCACTTTCTCACCGGCGCAACGTGGCTTCCCTGTGTCTTATCCACCTAGGGGTCCTTGACAAAATCCAACGAAGAATCTGTAATGTGATCGATCCCGACTTGGCAGCTCAGATAGAGTCACTTTCTCACCGGCGCAACGTGGCTTCCCTGTCTTATCCACCTAGGGGTCCTTGACAAAATCCAACGAAGAATCTGTAATGTGATCGATCCCGACTTGGCAGCTCAGATAGAGTCACTTTCTCACCGGCGCAACGTGGCTTCCCTGTGTCTTATCCACCTAGGGGTCCTTGACAAAATCCAACGAAGAATCTGTAATGTGATCGATCCCGACTTGACAGCTCAGATACAGTCACTTTCTCATCGGCGCAACGTGACTTCCCTGTTCCTTATCCACCTAGGGGTCCTTGACAAAATCCAACGAAGAATCTGTAATGTGATCGATCCCGACTTGGCAGCTCAGATATAGTCACTTTCTCACCGGCGCAACGTGGCTTCCCTGTGTCTTATCCACCTAGGGGTCCTTGACAAAATCCAACGAAGAATCTGTAATGTGATCGATCCCGACTTGGCAGCTCAGATAGAGTCACTTTCTCACCGGCGCAACGTGGCTTCCCTGTGTCTTATCCACCTAGGTGTCCTTGACAAAATCCAACGAAGAATCTTTAATGTGATCGATCTCGACTTGGCAGCTCAGATACACCGGCGCAACGTGGCTTCCCTGTGTCTTATCCACCTAGGGGTCCTTGACAAAATCCAACGAAGAATCTGTAATGTGATCGATCCCGACTTGACAGCTCAGATACAGTCACTTTCTCACCGGCGCAACGTGGCTTCCCTGTGTCTTATCCACCTAGGGGTCCTTGACAAAATCCAACGAAGAATCTGTAATGTGATCGATCCCGACTTGGCAGCTCAGATATAGTCACTTTCTCACCGGCGCAACGTGGCTTCCCTGTGTCTTATCCACCTAGGTGTCCTTGACAAAATCCAACGAAGAATCTGTAATGTGATCGATCCCGACTTGGCAGCTCAGATAGAGTCACTTTCTCACCGGCGCAACGTGGCATCCCTGTGTCTTATCCACCTAGGGGTCCTTGACAAAATCCAACGAAGAATCTGTAATGTGATCGATCTCGACTTGGCAGCTCAGATACACCGGCGCAACGTGGCTTCCCTGTGTCTTATCCACCTAGGTGTCCTTGACAAAATTCAACGAAGAATCTGTAATGTGATCGATCCCGACTTGGCAGCTCAGATAGAGTCACTTTCTCACCGGCGCAACGTGGCATCCCTGTGTCTTATCCACCTTGGGGTCCTTGACAAAATCCAACGAAGAATCTGTAATGTGATCGATACCGACTTGTCAGCTCAGATACAGTCACTTTCTCACCGGCGCAACGTGGCTTCCCTGTGTCTTATCCACCTAGGTGTCCTTGACAAAATCCAACGAAGAATCTGTAATGTGATCGATCCCGACTTGGCAGCTCAGATACAGTCACTTTCTCACCGACGCTATGTGGATTCACTATGTCTCTTCTACAAATACTTTCACGGCTTCTGCTCCGATTAACATAACTCGCTTCCATTTACTTGCTTCCCTGACAGCTACAATCTCCAAGAATTTAAATGTAAAGTCAATAGTCATTTCCTATCCCACTAACCTGCATCCACTCTCTCTCTCCTGTTCCTTTCTCCGTCCACTTTACTCTCATCACTATTCGCATCCTTCCCTTAACCACTTCCTGACACCCCATATAACCTGTCACTCTTTCTCATAACTGTCCTCCTATGTAACCCCCTGCGCACTAGTGGCAGTATACTGCCATGCTTGGGGCGATACGATTATAAAAAAGAATTCTATCCGTTTATATTCCAGAGAATTTAAATAAATCTAAAAGACATGCATAAGTAGTTAATCAGTATTTCATTGACTCATTGATTCGTTTTCTACGGTTTATCAATAGACAAGAAATTATTATGTAAATATAAAATGGGGGATCAATTTTATATTACAATCAATATATAAATTGATCCCTCACTTTATAGCCACATTCATCCTTTTCTTACCCTCTTCCTGACACCCCCTATAACCTGTCACTCTTTCTCATAACTTTCCTCCTATGTAAACCCCTGCGCACCAGTGGCAGTAAACTGCCTTGCTTGGGGAGATATGATTATATATTAAAAAGAAAGACAGTCTATTCATATATCTTTCCGAAAGGCATTAATATTCACCTGAATGTAACAAACACGAGTGGAATCTGAAACATTGTGCCTCCGTGACACCTTGTATGATAAAAGTCTGCTTACATTATTTTATCAAAATAGTAGCAGTATAGCTTGGGTGTAATGAAAGCTTTAAAACTAATCTATGGTCCTGAAGCTCAGACCCAGCCGAAAGAATATTTTTCTGAAGTTTGGTGAGAATCGGATAAAAATTGTGGATTTGTGTAAAGGACATACAGACAGATAAACAGACACACACACACACAAACATCTTGCCTTATTTATATATTATCGATTTTTCTGCACTATGGCAAGAACTGCAACCTTGAACCTTCTGAATATCGTTTCTTATGTCTTTGTCTGTGAGTATATCAAATTTGATTAAAATCGGACCACTCCTTCAATAACCAGATTTTTTCGATTATCGATTTTCGATATTTATCTGGGGTACCTCGACACAAAACCTAGCTAAGAACACTCACAGACGCTTATAGTACAACTGTGTAAATTTCCAGGAAAATCGGTTCAACCCTTTCGGAGTCTATAGGCAACGGATACACACACACACACACACACACACACACACACACACACACACACACACACACACACATACAGAGACAAAGTTCCCTTTATAAATAAGTTTAGATAAGACTCAAGTAATATTCAACGTAGACGCTTACGATATGGGTTTGTTATTTAGAAAAAAAAAGGCATATTAAAAGGTGCTGCGGATATCATGGACCGAGCATGTGAGCAATGAGGAGGACATAGAAATGATGGAAACAAAAAGGAAATTAATACTGAGCATCAGGAAGATAGAGCTGAAGTTCCTGGGACAAACAATGGGGAAGGAGGGCTTGGGGAATCTGATACTAACAGGCCAGATAGAGATAAAAAGAAACCGGGGAAAGCAACGGATAACATATTTGAAGGGCCTAATCAGGTGGATGATGGAACGAGGATTGCACGGTGTAACAGGAGAAAGCGTGCTCAGAGCCACCAGGGATAGGGAAACGTGGAAAGCCATGATCACCTACGTCCTGAAGGGACAGGACACGTCGAAGAAAAAGAAGGATAGATAAGGTTTGAATCTGGAGACAAGTATAGGTTAAATTCTCTTTTATTCAAAAACAAAAAAAAAAGAAAAACACTCACGCAGGTCCACAAATTTGCAATTCTGGGAAATACATTCAGAAGATGAATGTTCCAATTTTCCATTGAAATCCAGAGAAAACAAAATCATTTGATTTCTCTCAACACACACATTCATAACTGTTTTCTCTTATTTTATTTAAATAGAACGCGTTGAAACACACAAACAAAAAACACACACACAAAAAAAAAAAAGAACTCCAAAAACAAGATTTATCTTCTACATTTTAATATTCATCCGATACTTTATAATACGTGACACATATCTGGCGCTCACTTATATAAACCATAAACACTCACACACTTAAAACTGACGGACGTGAAGTCAAGCTCTCCCAGCATTCTGAAGATGAGATTCTGATCTCGAAATATTAATGAATAATAAATAGGTAATATCCAACACCTTCTTACCTTCCTTTATTATACTAAACGCATTGTGATAGCCTTCAAATACCTACTGATCTTGAAATATTAATGAATAATAAATAGGTAATACCCAACACCTTCTTACCTTCCTTTATTATACTAAACGCATTGTGATAGCATTATAATACCTACCCATACAATTTATTATGATATATTTTCAGAACGGTAAGTTTTATATCATTAAAATTACAACTACTTAGGATTCAACCAAGTACAAAAAATGGTGAAGAACGAGAGACATTCCTCATTATTTGGACAAAACAGGAAATGAAGGAATATCCACACTCTTGGGAAATTTTATTAGAATTTTGGAAAAGATGTAATAGTGTCAGTTATAATTGCTAAATCATAAAATTGTTCGATGCAGACAATCATATTCTTAAAAATTCCTAGCAGACAATTATAATTTCCACCCACTCTCAGATATGGGGAAATGATTGACTATCAAATAAGAGTACTCCCATTGATGTATGTAGGAAAATGTCATTAAGAGTCTCAGACATCTTTTCTTGAATTGGCTTTGTTGTCGCTAGGAAGATTGCCGATAGGTAGAATGGTGAAAAAAGCGATACGATTTGCGGGTTTCATGACGGCTTGTTTGATGGCGAAACAATAAGATAATACCAAGGATATTGCAATTATGTTCAAATTTTTTCATAAATATCTTAAAGAGAATTTGAGGATCAACCACAAACATGCGCCCTTACACACACACACACACACACACACACACACACACACATATGAGCGTTGACTTTGATATCTACCTATATATTTGCATACACTACCGGCCATATTTGTTAGGCCACCCCAGTGTTTTGAAAAAAATGATGTATTTCTACTATCTTGTAGTCTTTATTGCCATGTGGATAATTGTAAATGTTTTTTTTTTGTCAATACTGCACAATAGCATGTACATCAAAGGAATTTATAAATATTTAATAATTACCTATATTGCAGTTTCATTAATGAAAGATTTAAGACAATTTAGGTTGATTGGGACGAGTTCATTTTTGCTTCCTTGCCTTGTAAAATTTTGCAAAGTAATAATAAAAAAAACATTCTATTTTCATTTAGAATTATCTACTTGGCAGTAAATACTAAAAATAGTATGAAATGCATCATTTCTTTTAAACAGCTGGAGTTGCCTAATAATCATGGCCGGTATATATATATATATATATATATATATATATATATATATATATGTCATTTCTTTTAAAAAAAACTGGGGTAAACTAATAATTATGGCCGGTAGTGTATGTACTTACTCTACCCCCTAAATATCAGTCAGTCAGGTAAGTGCAAAAGGTATGATGGGGAGGTGCTCTATTTGGAATTATGATTTGGATGAATTAGATCTAAAATGTGAACAAATGCATGGATGCTTTTTTCCCCACTAGGATATATATATATATATATATATATATATATATATATATATATTCTAGTGGGTTTGTACAATAAAGATGTAAGCTGATGATGGTTCGCCTGAAATAGGCCTACACTTCCGATTACCATTAAATAACGTCTCTGCCTTAATTTTTCTTATATTTGCTCTATATGTATTCATATATATATATATATATATATATATATATATATATATATATTTTGAGTTCTCTTAGAGAGTTATCCTACCACTGTATGTACAGGATACTTTTTGGGATTCTTCTACACCCACAACGCATGCTAATATATATATATATATATATATATATATATATATATATATATATATATATATATATATATATTGTCATCCGTTTTCTCTGCATTACAGCTTATCGGTACGGTAAGACATCTGATTGCTTTTAGCCAGGATTGAAACCTGACCGAATTGCCATACGTTGGCTATTCTACCTCTGAGTTCTGGGCGCTTGGTAAAGTACGAAGGGTTTTGTCACTTTAACTGCGACGATTCATGCCGACTTTGAAGTTTCGTGAAAACATTGTGATGATGCCCTCTTTAGACATGGCTATTTGCACTTGCCATAAACGATATTGAGCACTTTACAATAAGAAACTGCCAAATGCATTTTATCTGTAAAACAGCTGAAAACTCACAATTAAACACTATATATATATATATATATATATATATATTGCTAGTCAGGCTTTAAATGCCAATTAAAATAAAAACAATATGTTCGGCTCAACAATGTCAGTATACAGATTCGAAAATTTAAAATGAGAAAATGAAAATTTTAGATGTGTTTTTTTAATTTTAACAAAGAAAATTTGAATACTGGGAAATTAGACGAGGATATGCGTTGTGGTGCAGTGGATATCGGCTCGGAACGAGAAATCGGGGTGCCGAGTTCGAATTCCAGTTGAATTCATTGCATTCACTTACGCGCAAATACCCTTGGGAAAGGTATTAATCCATCTCTTCCTTCCAGTTATGGGTAAATAACACTACAGATTGGGTTCTATAGCCTTGGCTGGCAACCAGTCAACCAGAGAAAGCAATGGCAACTTACTGCGGGATAATCTTCTGCCCAGTCAGTCATGTCTCATGCGTGTTTCACGTATGGCACTTAACTAACTGACTGAATATCCTCTTATATGTTTAAGATCATATTTAAAAGAAGCTTTAATTTGCAAACACGTCACGAAAGTGTATTATTTGCTTACAAGCATTAGCGCAGTCAACATCTTTCTGTGGTATCTCCCTCGTTACATTAGTTCAAAATTTGCCCAAGTCTAAAAAGGTGACACAGTTTTTACGTTTGAGACTTTTGAGCTACACAAGTAATCTCTCTCTCTCTCTCTTTCTCTCTCTCTCTCACACACACAAATCTCGTAAAAAGTGCTATTATAAATCTCTTAAAATACCCTGAGGGATACGAAACTAGAGTTTGAAGTGGTCGGCATGAGACAATTTCGTTGGCGTTGAGCAGTAAAATTCATCAGGTTGTCTCCAGAATGCATTCGAAGAGCACTACGACGACATCACCAAGCGAACAGCCTTAAAACTTTTCAAAGTCCACGTTTCTTTCTATACGAAAAAACACTTCGGTTAAAAGCCCTAAACATTCCATAACTCTATACATGGGAAGAAGTATGGGAACAGTCAACTTCTGTACATTCAAAAGAGGGTCCAGTTCAGAGTTCCATATAGGTTACCCCGATTGTTATATACAGATAATATAAATATTAGGAAGTTTAGAAAATTTTACAACAGTTTCTTGATAAATTAATAGAAAATATAAAACAAATTAAAACGTTTTCTAAAGTACTTTGTAAGGAGTAAATCATCAAATATAAATACGTTAAATTCCTAAGCATATCAAAATGACAAGCCTAACGAAACAAAACTAAGCATTTGATAGTTATATTGTTGTATAGTAATTGAGCTGGTGCGTAAATTAAAAGTTAATAATGAAATAATGGAATTATAAGTGAAAAGAAATTGTGGTAAATTTTTGATTTGTTCCCCGAAGACCTTTATACCGTCAAAACTTTCCAAGACATCTTTAATTCCGTGCAAATCTATATGTTGAACTCAATTCGATAATTGTTTCTTGAAGAAACCTACCTTTTTTCATGTTATCGACGAGAAAAAATCGGACTATATCTCAACACATACCACCGTTCTCATATCTGATTCACCGCTGAATGACTTGAGGTGTAGCTACTTATTTCGGCCTATTTACTTCCTTTTGCAATTACTACGCGATTTGTTTTGTTTCGGAACCCAATTTCCGCGTATTAATTGCACAAAGGAAGTAAATAGGCTGAAAAATCGGCAAAACTACGCGTGAAGTCATTCTGCATTGAATAAAATTTTTGTAGCGTGGTTACGGGGTGAGATAAACAGCGACAAGAAGTTCGATAATTTTCTGGTTTTTAACATGAAAAAAGGTACGTTTCGTCAACAAACAATTATCGATTTGCGTTGAGCATTTACATTTGCACGGAAATAAGGATGTTTTGGAAAGATTTGAAGGGGTGAAGGCCTTCGGGGAACAACTCAAAAATTTACCGAAATTGTGATATAAAATTTTTTTAACATACAAGAAGTGAAATAAGATAAAAATACGAGGTAATATTAATTTTAAAATCGATAGTTTCCAATACACTTTTTTTATAAGCGTTTCACTCCGAGCAAGGCATGTTACTGCCACTACTGCGCAGGGGACTACATAGAGTGGAGAAAGGATGGTTAAATATAGGCAATGTCAGAGGGTGGGTGATAGGCGGGTAAGGATACCGAGAATGAGGGTTGGGTAGATGAGAGTGTTCTGAGAATAATTGGGAGTTAGTGTGATAGGAGGTGTCTATTGACCCTACATTTAAACAGCTGGAGATTGTAGCTGTCGGGAAAGCAGACTTGTAGAAGGGAGTTCCACAGTCGGGAAGCGTGAGAAAAGAAGCTGTTGGAGTAGAATTTATAGTTACATCTTATCTGTTTAACTGTAAAAGGGTGACACCTAGTTGCTAATCTAGTATCTCGTGTAAATTCGTGCTTAGGCGGGACTAACTTCATCGGAGCAGAAGCCATGAAAGTACTTGTAGAAGAGGCAGAGGGAAGCCACATTACGCCGGTGAGAGAGTGGTTGCAGCCAGTCTGCCAAGTCAATATCAGTCACGTTACAGATCCTCCTTTGTATTTTGTCAAGAAGCCCAAGGAGAACACCAGGGGCACTGGACCAGATATGGCAGCAATATTCAATACTGGGGCGGATGGTAGATTTGCATATATGCAGGATAGATTCAGGTGGGAAAAACTTCCGGGCCCTGCACAGAGAGACGACTTTCATAGCGGCAGATTTAGCAATGGATTCGATATAGTCATTCCATTTGAGGTCCGCCGAAAGTGTAAGGCCAAGGGGGCGTAGTGTTTTACACTCTGGGAGGCATGCCTGTCCCATGCTAATGGGAGGTAGATGCGATTGTCTATGGTGGTTAGTTGATAACAGTTTTGTTTTAGAAGCATTGAAATTCACTAGCCGTTTCCTACCCTAGGCCACTACGGATTGGAGGTCCTTTTCAATTTCGGCAGCGAGGATCGCTTTGTTGCCCACACCTGGTTTTTGATCTAGGCGAGAGTAGATTGTTGTGTCATCGGCGTAGATGCCTACTTGGGATCTAATGGCGTCAGGCAGATCATTAATGTACATCAGAAAGAGCGTGGGACCTAGGAAAGAACCTTGAGGGACGCCCGCGTTCAATGTGCGGTTAGAGAGGAATGAATGGATGAAGTCAAACAGATGTCTAGTTATCCCGTAGCTCCGCAGTTTGCACAAGAGGCCAGCATGCCAGACCCTGCCGAACGCTTTGGAGATATCCAAGCAACGCTTCGGGCTTCGCCATTTTTGTCAAGTGCCCGGTATATGTACTCGGTAATGGTCGTTAGCATATCAGCAGTAGACCTGGTGAAGCAAAACCCGTACTGTTTGTCAGAGAAAAGCCTGTGGGCCATGAGATGCTGAATCACCTCGGCGTTGATAATGGTTTCGAAAACTTTGCCGAAGATCGGAACGAGACTAATAGGACGGTAATTGGCGGTGTTTGAGGGTTCGCCAGAATTCTTAAATATAGGAACTACACAGGAGGACTTCCAACAGGTGGGAAAACAGGAAGCAGATAGGCAGAGGTTATAGAGTTTAGAGAGGACAGAGAAGAGTTCTGGGGCACTTTTCTTCAGTACTACGATTGGGATTCCGTCACCGCCGCTCGCTTTGTGTGGGTCAAGTTGTGCAATTATCTTGGAGACCAGCGAGGGTGTAATATGGACGTTATTTAGTTGAGCCTTAGTTCTGGGTGGGAAGTCGGGTGTAGGTATTCTTAAGGAGTCCAGTGTTGAATTGGTAGAGAATCTACGGGCAAAGCATTCAGCCTTGAACGCTGGAGAGGTGAGAACTTCAAATTAATTAATTAATGGGGATATTGAAGTCTTGCTCTTGTTGAGCACGCTTTTGCAGAGTCGCCAGTAATCTTTGGGGCCAAACTTAGAGGATGCTATACGTTGCCTCATTCTGGTAGCAAATGTCCTCTTAGCTTCGTTCAGTACTTTTTTACACTTATTACGTGCTGTGGCGAAAAGGCGCCTGTTTTGGTTCGACGAGCAACTTCGATACAGCCGGAAGAAATGGTTCCGTTGGGCAATGGCGGTCGAGCAAGCGGGTGAGAACCAGGGGGACGAATTTGATTTTAGCTGGTATTTGCTGGCCGGGATAAAAGCATTGATGCCAGCCTTAACTCAAGAGGAAATCTCGGACGCACAGTCTTCGATAGCAAGATCGAAGACATTGTTCCAGGAGACGTCGCAGAGGAAGTCTCTGAATGAGTCCCAGTCTGCTCTCTGCTCATTTAGTGGGTGGGGGCATGAAAGTATGTAAAAATACAAAAGTAAAGCAAAAAAGAAAGATTATTTGGTTTAGCGCCTCATTGTGTGAATTTAACAAACAAATTTCTTCATATTTAAAAAAATTAGCAACATCAGAAATTCTGTCCTATATCAATAAGTTCTGAAAGTTTCATCAAAATCCGACTGTTATTTGATTTTTGCAAGAATTTCCACATTAATGTTTTTCACCAGCAAAAAATGTGACTTGCGTAATATTACGTTTACCGTAATAAATCCTTGTAAAAACTGTGTCACTTACGAAAGAAAAAAAATTATTTTCTACCAACATTTAGAACGCGTCAGAAAGAATTAAAACTTTTTTAAAAATAATTTCAAAATATTTTGATCTATCCTTCTAATAATAACATAAACATTTTGCCGATAAAATTCGTTTTTAAGCTTTTGTCTGGCATAATGATCTGTAAACTTTGAAAAAAAACTGAGTCAAATTTATTGTTTCCTTATTCTAGTTGAATTCCTTGCACTCACTTACGAGCAAATAACCTTGCGAAAGGTATTAATGCGTCTATTCCTTCCAGTCATGGGTTGAATAACATGAGAGATTGGGTTCTATTGCTTTGGTCAGCAAGCAGTCTACCGTAAAGTAATGACAACCTACTGCGGGATAATCTTCTGCCGTGATCGCCCAAAGCGTGTATCACGTATAGCAATTAATTGACTGACTGACGTTTTAAAGAATCTGTTTTGAATGAAAAACTTATAATAGACAATTTCATCAAAACTGCGTTACACACACACACACACACACACACACACACACACACACACACACACACATATATATACATATATATATATATTTATATAATTAACCGGGATCGAAACTCGATATAAGTGCATATATATATATATATATATATATATATATATGTGTGTGTGTGTGTGTGTGTGTGTGTGTGTGTGTGTGTGTGTGTCGAGTTTCGATCCAAGCTATTTTTGTGATTTAGCATTATTCTTCAGTAATGAATGATGTTCTCCTGATGTTTGGCGTGTGTATTCGCCGTATATATATATATATATATATATACCACAACGCTACTATTCTGTCATTGTCTTCGGCCATCCACCACGGTAGGGAGGGACTTATATTTTCAATTCAATTCTCTTTATTGTTAATAGCTTAAATGTTCTATGTTTACTGTGTGTTAATATTTACTCTTTGATAATGGCTTATGTGAGCCGAAAGCTTAGACCCGATAAAAAAATCAACAATTACTGTGATTTTTTGTTGTCTTTCAACGACATCACCATCAAGTATATCAGACAGTATGAACGGATCCTACACAAAATAGACAAAACTTGTCTATATTATTCAATGAAACCTGCATTAATATATATATATATATATATATATATATATATATATATATAACATTCACTAGTCACATTGATGAGCTGTGATAAAGCGAAACAGGTTTGTATGGGGAAGACTAATATATTATGCTCGCATTACGATTGAGGATTCTAGAGAAGAAAATTTTAAAAAAAGTTTCCACTTCTGCGATATATACGTGACTCTTCGGAAATTAATTGAATTATTTCGGGGACTGGCGTGTGTATGCACTCCTGATATACAACACGTTAAAATTCCCCCTTCTGATTCCATGCGCCTATGGCTTAGGGAGTAGCGACTCTGATTGACCCCAAATCAGTCAAGTTTAGATTCCGGCCAGAAGCAAGTGGATGGATGTCTCTAGCCACACTGATGAGCTGTGATAGAGCGAAACAAACTTGTATGTGTATGACTAATATATATATATATATATATATATATATATATATATATATATATGAAAAAGGGAAAATGACCCGACCCTTTTCATCGTCTAAGGCATTTTATCAAAGCTTTTTTTATGTTTTTTTTCATAGTATTCCTTTACAGATATACTATATCTGAAGTACCCCCCCCCATATATATATATATATATATATATATATATTTGAAAATATTTCTGTATGTACAGAATTTTATTCAAGAAATAAAAGTGTGCAGCTTGATGTTACACATTGTAAATATGTTAAAAAGCAAAGCGACCGGTTTCGCTCTCGCTCTTCAGGCCTCTACGGGAGATTTTAATCAGAATTAAAAAAATAAAAAGATGTGTCATAGAAATGAGAAAGATGGAAAAGAATGTGAATGCTAGAGGCTAAATATAACGATTCCCAACAACTCACGCTGTTTGCACACACACACACACACACACACATATAGTGTACATCGATTCGCAAAAACACAGAACGCAAAGTCGCTTTTAAAAGAACCAACCCAATTCGCAAATTAGAAATTGGATATGCAATCATGAAACAATACAACAATTTAAATGTTCTTGACACGATAATGAATTCCGTAGGAATAATAGAAGAACGAAATATGAGTTTCGAAAGATTAAGTTAAATCACTGAAATATCCCTTAATGTTTTTAGTGAATACTGGCCAAGCTTCTCACAGGGCAAAACACTGAAAACGCAAAAAATAAAATCGTTCTGTAGAAGGATCCTGAGAATATCATATTTACAATTATAGATTATATAGAAACAAACGAAGACAAATACATAACACAGGAAAGAGAGTGCTAAAATTTATTAAGCACATAACGAGGAAAGAAGACTTGAGAAATTAAATAATCACAAGGCAGATTGAAAGCAAAAAGAACAAATGAAAACAACGCATAACCCACCGGGTGCGCTTAAATGAATGGCAGAATCTGGTTTTGGAACGAAAGAATTGATAGAAATGCACAGCACCCTCGACATATTTAGGAAACACCTAAGAGTAATCAAGAATCTCTACTGGTAGCAAACTGCCCGCGTACGGACATGTAACGAATTCGGCAGATATACAGAGCTATAAAGGTGCGTAAGACAAAAATGTGTCTTTTCACCGGACCTATTCAACTTGTACAGCGAGAATATTTTGAGGACTCTAGATGTTATGCTAGGATTTGTAATCGGAGGCCACAGTTTGAACAACATAAGGTAAACTACAAGAATTCTTACAGACGGTAGCTGAAGAGAGTGACAAGAAAGAACTAAAAATAAACTGCAAGAAAACCGAATGCATGGTCATCATAAAAAAGAGCAAACCGAAATGCAAAATACATGTGGGGAATATTAAAATCAAGCAGGTACAAAAATTTAAATATCTGGGAAGACTTCTAACCGAAGACGGAAAGTGCGACACAGAGATCCGAAGGCGAAATAGCATTGCGAAGGACGAGTTCCAGAAGCTGAGTAAAGCATAAGGACACAGGAAACTTTCAC
>JBBBDQ010002009.1:597500-620000 GCA_037127315.1 Ascarosepion bandense
TCTATCTATCTCAGTCTGTTCTACTATCTATCTATCTATCTATCTATCTATCTATCTATCTATCTATCTATCTCAGTCAGTTCATTATCTATCTATCTATCTATCTATCTATCTATCTATCTATCTATCTATCTATTATTGGTCCAGGGCATGAAGGTAAACTGCATCTGGAAGCAAGGCCCCTAATTGGGATGTTGTGAGGAGCATGGAACCACCTCTTAATTGTTGTTGTTCTCACTGATACGGAGGGGTAGCACCTGTTAGGGTCCCAGCTATGCTTAACCCCCAAACTGGTGTCGAAACATTGTAAAAGTATAAAAATAAACTTTTATAGAAATATATACAAAAAGTGAACTTTTATAAGAACAAATACATTTTTAAAGAAAAATTTTAGAAACAATACAATTTTGAAGAAAATTTATTATCATAAATTCTTGAAAGAAAAGAATATTCTCAGCAGAACATTTTTGAAAACAAAACTAGAAGACATTTTCAGTTTACTAAAATAAAAAAGAATAAAAACAAAAATGCTCATTAAAATCTGACTGAATCAACCTTCTCACTATGACCGAGCATTAAAAGAAACACCATAAACCTCACCTTTTTGGCATTAAATAACCCACAGAGGAGTTGATGTGCCGTTAAACAAAACTCAAACTCAAACTCAAAATCTAGCTGTCTATGTATCTATCTATCTCAGTCTGTTCGTATGTATGTATGTATGTATGTATGTATGTATGTATCTATCTATCTATCTATTTTATAATGGTTTTCTTTAGCCCTAATATTAAAGCACACATACCTTAAATCATGCATCCCTGACAAAGTACGTAATTACACGTAATCTTGTGAGGTATATGTATTTTATTCTGTACGAAATTTGGATCCACAGAACGTTGGATTTGAATTTCACTGTTAAAGAATCAAAAACAAAAACAAAATAAAAAAATTCTCAAGCACGCACTAAATATAAGAAAGATTTCAAACAAAACCGTATTTTCCGATGTGCGTTGTGGTGAAATGTATATCCACTCGGAACGAAAAAATAGGAGAGCCGAGTTCAAATTCTAGTTGATTTCGTTGCATTCACTTATTCGTAAATACCTCTGTGAAAAATATAAATCCGGCTTTTCTCCGTCCATCTATGTGTTAAATAGCAGAAGAGATTAGGTTTCTGCGATAGATTGGTTGCCAACCAGTCTACCGTAGAAAGTAACCTACTGCTTTTTTACCTAAGCGTGTACCACGTATGGTACCAGACTGAATGTTAACTGGCCATTAATGTATAAGAGTTAGCTTCTTCTTCTTCTTCTTCTTCTTCTTCTTCTTCTTCTTCTTCTTCTTCTTTGTACCTTGTCCCTTAAGTACGTGGGTGACTATGGCCTTCCATGTCTCCCTATTCCTGGTGGCTCTGAGCACACTCTCTCCTGTGACATCACGCAACCCTCGTTCTGTCATCGACCTGCTCAGGTCCTTCAAATATGTTATACGCGGCTTTCCTCTGTCTTTTTATACATGTATTAATATACTGAAATAAAATACACATGAAAAAAAAAACACACTCCCTTATAAATCCAACGTCCGTTAATGGTTGACACCAACAATATCCGAGATTTCTCTGTAAATATTGACAGCATGTTCGTGCAGCTTTCAATTGTCGTACACTTCCTTGGAGTAAGGTTCATTGCATCCAATGGCCGTAGGAAAACGAATCGATAATCGAGACGATGGAGGCTGGGCGTGACTGCATTTTCGTTTACATTATGGACTGGTGGATTCATTTTGTTTCTTCGCCTTAATGACACGACCGACAGTTAGAAGGTTGACACCAATAATATCCGTAGGACAACTAATCGACAATCGAGGCAATAGTGTATGAGCCTGATAAGAATGTAACGCAATGAAAAATGACAATATTTTTCAAAGCCAATCAAATTTATTCATACACCCTGAAAACAGATTCTTATTGATGCACACCACAGTAAATAACTAAATCTTAGGATAAACTAGAAATCGATTACACCCTGTGACTAAAGTTGTGGGTCTAGAGCAGAACAGGTGATGAAAAAGTAAACTAAAGCAGTTGTTTCAATTAATTTGCACGAGGGTGTACAACTCGTATTATTGATATCTCCACGTGCCACATATTTTGGATTTACATCTCAAGATCTTTGTATTATAATAGTTTTTTTGTAAATCTTCAGATGCACATGACAATCTGCGGAGACTGCCATGTCTGTAAAACAGCACATCTTGTTATTGTGATCTCTCATCACGATGCCTGGTCAATTACATTTGATTGTTCGTTCATTGTGAATTACAAAGTCGCATAAAAATGTTTTAGGACCTATCTCTGGATGATGTCTCAACCAGATTCTTGTAGTTTCCTCCCTGTAAATGTGTAATACTTTCTAGTGTAGATCTTGGCTCAATATATCAAGCCGATTTTATATCCAGTGGGTAAATAGCACCATGAAACCTGATACAAAATAGCTATTTGTTTATAAATATTTATTACAGAATTGGTATTTTCACTATAAAAACTGAGTAGTGTATAAAGAGATAGAAAAAATCCGCTAGAAACAAAGAAGTGAGTACTGGATTGCTATGTGATGTCAGTTCATTAATATGGCAGTGAATGTTGGACAATATCATCAAAGATGAAGGAAAACAAAGAAAAGAGTACTGGATTGCTATGTGATGTCAGTTCTTCAATATGGCAGTGAATGCTGATCAATATCATCAAAGACGAAGGAAAACAAAGAAGAGAGTACTGGATTGCTATGTGATGTCAGGTCTTCAATATGGGAGTGAATGCTGGACAATATCATCAAAGATGAAGGAAAACAAAGAAGAGAGTACTGGATTGCTATGTGATGTCAGTTCTTCAATATGGCAGTGAATGCAATATCATCAAAGACGAAGGAAAACAAAGAAGAGAGTACTGGATTGCTATGTGATGTCAGTTCTTCAATATGGCAGTGAATGCTGGACAATATCAGCGAAGATGAAGGAAAAACTGGAAGCAAATGAAATTCGGTTCTACAGAAGGATGATGTAGATATCTTGGATCGAACATGTGAGCAATGATGAGGTTTTATAAAGGAAGGAAACGAAAAGGTAATTAAATCTGAGTATCAGAAAGAGACAGCAAATGTTCCTGGGACATGCAATGAGTAATAAAGGCTTGGAGAACCTGATACTAACATGACAGATAGTTGGAAGGAGAGAGAAGAAAACAGTGTGTAACGTATTTGACTGGCCTGAGTAGGTGAATCGCAGAACGGGAATTGCGTGGCTTAAAAAAAGAATGCGTGCTAAGAGCCACTGGGGATAGGGAGACGCCTGGAAGCAAATACAGGGAAGGGAATTCCACAGGCGGGAAGTGCGAGAAAAGAAGCTGTTAGAGTAAAGATTGCGGTTACATTTTATCGGTTTCACTGTAAAATGGTGGGACCTAGTTGCTAGTCTAGTAACTTGTGTATTGGAGTAAAAGCCATGAAAGCATTTGTTGAAGAGACACAGGGAAGCCACGTCGCGCCGCTGAGAGAGCGACTGCAGCCTAGTTGCCAAGTCGGTATCGATCACGTTACAGATTCTCCGATGGACTTTGTCAAGAAACAGGAGGTGAATAGCAGAAGAACCCGACCAGATATGGCAGCCGCTGAACTACGCAAATTATAGATTACTTGCTGTTCATTGTCCACCTGAAATCGCCCATTGAAATTATTGGCTTCCATTTATTACGTAATATTTTTTTTATTTCTTTCATATTTTATTTACACATATAATCATCATCCACTGTTATCAAGTTTCTAGAAATATTGACGGTCGATTGTTGTCATTTAAATGAAAAAAAAATTTTCTAGCTGAACTAAACTTTCTCGGTAACTTTTTTTATAACCGTATCACCCCAAGCGTGCGGATGTGTGTCGTGGTGCTGTGGATATTTTTTTTTTAATCATATCACCCCAAGCAAGGCAGTGACGCCACTGACGCGCATGGGGCTACTTAAGAGTAGAATGATAGGAAAAAAAGAAAGCCGGGAACCACATCCTAAACAGGAAACAATGGATGAGCCTCTTCACCTGTTCAATAGACGTGGGTGGAGTGTGAACCGGGCGATAGTTAAGTCTATCTACTCCAATTAACGGCTCGGAACGAGAAACGGGGAAGCCGAGTTCGAATTCCAGTCAAATTCGTTGCATTCACTTATGCGCAAATACCCTATCGTCTCTTCCCTCCAGTTAGGGGTTAAATAATAGGACAGATTGAGTTCTGTAGCTTTGGTCGTCAACCAGTCTACCGCAGAAAGCAATGGCAACCTACTGCGGGATAATTTGCTGCCCAGTCAGTCATGTCTCTTTCGCGACATGATTGCCCTAGTGTGTATCACGGATGTCACTTAACTGACTGACTGATCGCCCCAAGCAAGGCCATTTTTGGATAGTACTATCAAGCTTATCAGATTATACGAAAGGATCCTACACAAAATAAATAGACCAAACTTGTCTATGTTATGCAACGAAAGCTGTATTAATGAAAAAATGCTGCCAACATACACACAATTAATATATATATATATATATATATATATATATATAAATGATGTATACTCACGTCGATTTCGACATAGAAGGATCCGACAAACTAATTCTGATTTTATGTTTTTGACTTATGCGTGATTTCATTACCGCTAGTAACCTGCATACAAGCCCCCATATATTGCAACAGCAAGGATTTCAGGAAATAAGTCACCTTCGCCCCCACTTCCGTGGAATCGGCCATCGACCAGCAGCTGTTAGATAATCCAGCTTGTGCGAAGACCTATAAAGGTGATTGGTTCAGGGTGCTAACACAAGGCCGACTCCATTAACCATTTAAGGATTCTGTAGTCGGTCTTGATGTTTTGGCGTAAACCCTCTCTCTGTCGACAGAAAGAGTTCGTCAAGTCGTTGGACTTGTTCGGGGATATTTTTTAACACTCAACCCCTCAACCTTTTCATTTATTTTTGTACATATTTTATCCAATCATATATATTTAGTTATTTCCCCTCGATTTTATCCTCCTTGCTAATTGTTTATACGCCTCTGTTCCTCCATTGTGCGTTGTGGTGTAGTGGATATCGGCACAGAACGAGAAATCGAGGAGCCGAGTTCGAATTCCAGTTGAATTCATTGCATTCACTTACGCGCAAATACCCTTGGGAAAGGTATTAATCCGTCTCTCCCTTCCAGTTATGGGTTAAATAACAGGACAGATTGGATTCTATAGCCTTGGCTGATAACCAATTTACCACAGAAAGCAATGGCAACCTACTGCGGGATAATCTTCTGCCTAGTCAGTCATGTTTCTTTCGAGACATGATTGACCAAGCGTTTACCACGTATGGCACTTAACTGACTGACTGAATAGTTTTCGTTTTTCTTGGATCACTATCAACGGTTCTCTCCTGATGTGTGGTTGGCGAAAGGTATCCCTTGAGAGATGTTTCCGTTTGGGATTTTTAAAGCGATTTCAGGACATAGCACAAAGAATATTCGCTGACCCTTTTAGCCGTTTTGTTCGGCGGTAATAGGACTGATTAAATAATTTCTGAGACCAATACCTCATGTTATTTCTATCCAGGGTAACTCGCTCGAAGTTAGTATGCGGCACATTGACAGCTGGGAGGACGCTCCTTTGTTTATTTTTATACCAGAATCACGACTGCTCAACTATACTTTACCCACTGTCAAGCTGGCTATATATTAGAACCTTAGGTATTCCGTTGTTACCAATACTTACAACATGACCAGCCTAGCAAATTTGCGACTGCATCGCAAAAGGAACAAGTATGACAATGTTGCAAAATCCGTCATGTTTTATGTTTGTATCATATGTGAAGCTGTATTATTCGGATAAAACGAGCTTCATGCAAGTCCCTATATTAGGCAACATCAATGATCTCTGGACAGAGCAAATAGAACATTATCTAACATTTTTCCTCGTTGTTTTTCGTCTCTTATCAATGTCATTTCGGCTGTGTGGAGCTGGAAAATTCTTACTTTCATTAGTGTACAGGAATAGACGAAAAGCGAAAGAAAACGAGAGAGATTAATAAAATAAAAACAGAAATGCACAAAAAATGATATTGCATTAAAAATTGGAGCAACTAAATTAAGATATAAAAGAGAAATGGAAACAGGAAACGGAAGGAGACATATAAAAATGAACAGAAAATGAAATCAGTAACAATAACCTCAGAAGGAAACACATGAAGAAATCGTATGAAACAGAATGAAACAAATGAAAAAACAACAGAAAATAATGAATGAAAAACAACAGAAAATAAGAAATGAAAATAATAGGAATAAAAAAAAGAAAAAGGAATAAAAATGAAAAGAATGAAAAACAACAGAAAATAAGGAATAAAATATAAGGAATGAAAAACAACAGAAAATAAGGAATGAAATTGAACGAAATGAAAAACAACAGAAAATAATAAAAAAATAGAAAAAAACAATAGAAAATAAGAAATGAAAATGTAACGAATGAAAAAACAACAGAAAATAAGGATTGAAAACTAAAGGAATGAAAAAACAACAGAAAATAAAGAATAAAATCGAAAGGAATGAAAATCAACAGAAAATTAGGAATGAAAATGAAAGATGAAAAACAACAGAAAATAAAGAGAGAAGTGAACACAACGTAAACGAAATGAAAGAAGGAAAAGAAAAGTTCAATGCAAAATACTAAATAAGAAATAAATTTTGATAAAATGAAGAAAGAAATAAAATAAACGAATCGTTCGTAAAATCAGAACTATAGCAAAAGAAAGAAATAATGGACGAGAGAAAGTAATAAAAACTACAAGAAAAAAACTTCATAAAGAACTTAGTAAAATGAAGTTGTAACGTTATTAAGAGACATTAAGAAATTAATAACATCTCCGGAGATTAAGGAAAAAAAAATAGTCGAAATACAAAATACTAAAAAAGTCAGAATACAGTTGTTACAATAATGGAGAGCGAAAAAAACGTAAAACAAATATTAAATCGTACAAAAAAAGAAAAGAAAAAAGGACGAGACTAAAAGAATAACGCGTGTTCTTTGATTGATCGACATTTCATGGAGGAGAGAAACACAATAAAGGCTACAAAGTGTACACAACAGATTAAATATGGCCATTCGCATTCCATCATCCTTTCAACACGTTTGTATTATTGGGCTGATTTTGAAAGGCAGCCGATTGTATGACGTGGATCCCTTTTGTAGTCTGACGCAGGCTGGACATGCCATTAAAAAAATCACAAACATAGTCGATATAGAGAATAAAAATACGCACATACATATTAACTTCCAAAACAATCTATCATGAAATACGCAGTTAAACATGCATATTGCTATCACTGAAAGTATGAATTGGGCATTCTAAAGAGTGAATTGTGTCTACTTTTTTTTATATAGGTGGGGGTCTGCCTTCATCACTGATCAGTAGCTATTCTTTTGAATATTCAATTTTGAATATTTTGCTGAATATGATTGCACTTTCCCGATCCGCTCGAATCTTTGTCTTTACTCTGTTACTCTAGTAAGCAGGCGATCATGGCTCTCCATATTTTCCTGTCATTTGTAGGACTTAATAAATTTTGTATTCGTGTTATCTCACCAAAAACATGTTTTGCGTTGTTCTCTTCTGCCCCATGCGTATCAAATTTCTTAATCCGTCTTCCTTCATTCTTCTTTTTCATGTGCCGTATCCCTTCAGGACGTAGGTGATCATGGACCTCCACTTGGCTCTGTCTGTTGTCGCTCTCAGTAATTTTTTCTCTTGTTACTCCTCCCAAACCCTGCTCTGCAATCTATCTGCTTAAGCCAATAAATCTAGAATATAAATGGATAGAAACTATCATGGTCACAAAGTGGAGGATCAGTTTATATATTGATTATAATAGAGAATTGACCCCCCACTTTATATCCACATTATACTTTCTAATTTGTTTATCAAATTCTGATTAGGTATGAATCCATCTCTTTTCATTACTGATTAGCTACGCAGTCATGTCTTTTAGTTTTATTTCTTCTTCTTCTTAATGTGCCGTGTCTCTTCAGATCGTAGGCGATCATGGACCTCCACTTGGCTCTATGTCTTGTCGCTCTCAGTAATTTTTTCTCTTGTTACTCCTCCCAAAACCTGATCTGCAATCCATTTACTCAAGCCCATAAATATAGAACGCCTGTGGAACTCGCTCCAATATTCTTGCTTTATTGACGGCTACAACCTCCAGAAATTTAAATGCAATGTCAATACTCATCTACTAACCACTTGACTCTAGCCCTTCCCCCACCCCGTATATCCTTCCCTTTCTCTTCCCTCTTGCAACTGTCATTACACCTGCATTTTTATCTTTCTATTGCTTCTTTCTAATTGGTTTGTAATCCTCTTCTCCCTCCTCTCATTAATTTTCTTTCAGTTATGTAGCCCCGGGGTGAAATGATTAAAAAATATATATATATATATATATATATATATAAATGGATAGAAACTATCATGGTCACAAAGTGGGGGATCAGCTCATATATTGATTATAATAGAGAATTGATCCTCTACTTTATATCCACTTTATAATTTCTGATTTGTTTATCAAATTCTGATTAGGTATGAATCCACCTCTTCTCATTACTGATTAGCTACGCAGTCATGTCTTTAGTTTTATTTCTTCTTCTTCTTCATGTGCCGTGTCCCTTCAGGACATAGGTGATCATGGAGTTCTATTGACTCGGTCTCTTGTCGCTGTCAAAATTTTTCCTCTTTGTATCTCTCCCAGACCCCTCTCCGCCATTCATTCTTCTTCTTCGTGTGCCGTGTCCTTTCAGGACGTAGGCGATCATGGAATTTCACTTGGCTCTGTCTCATATCGCTCTCAATATTTTTCCTCTTTGTATCTCTCCCAGACCCCTCTCCGTTATTCATTCTTCTTCTTCATGTGCCGTGTCCCTTCAGGACGTAGGCTATCATGGACTTCAACTTGGCTCTGTCTCTTGTCGCTCTGAATATTTTGTCCCTTGATATCTCTTCCATACCCGCTGCGTCATCCATTTCCTCAGGCCTATCAAGTATGTAGTTCTGCTTTTGTCTGTTTTTCTTTCTTTCTACCTATCCTCTGAGTATTAAATTCTTCAAGCCCTCTATCCTCTTTACGGGTTCCAGGAACCTCATCTGTCTCTTTCTGATGTTAAAGCTTTCTTATTGTTTGCATCGTCCCCAACACCTTAACGATGCACACGTGTTTTGTCGATCGTATCCTCAGCCTCCTCCTGTAAAACCACATATCTGACCTAGAAATGTTAACTGTTTATCATAGTGCTATCTATATTCTGCTCTGCTGAACTTAAATCACTGGTGCCCCCTAGGTGTGAGTTTGCACGAGATGTTAGATTGGCAACTAGGTCCCACCCTTTTACAGTGAAACCGATGAAATGTAACCGCAATTTCTACTCCAACAGTTTCTTTTCTCGCACTTCCCGCCTGTGGAATTCCCTTCCGCATGCCTGCTTCCCCGACGGCTATAACCTCCAGGAGTTTAAATGTAAGGTCAATAGACACTTCCTAACACACTAACTCACACTCATTCTCTCCAACTCTCCCCCTATGTATATCCTAACTCGTCTATCACCCTATGTAACCCCCTGCGCTATAGTGGGAGTGGAATGCCTTGCTTGGGGTGACATGATTAAAAAAAAGTGTCATTTTTTCCATTTTCTCGAAGAGTTCATGATGATCATATGTGTTTTTATGGTAATCTCAGTATCTCTCTGTAGAACCATATTTTTCTTGCTTCAAGTCAATTTCATACAGAAATCTGGATACTACGTAAAGCTTTCGTATTTTTTGTTTCTAACGATTTCTGTTTGTTTTCTAACAGTGCTTAAAATATACACAGGGTTATTTGAGAGAAGAGATGCTGAAGAGTTCTCGACCGAAAACCGAAACTATTAACAAAATTCAGAAATTATTTTACATTTTAAACTTTATGAAAATCGATAAATCCTATTTGAATAAAATCATTTTCACTTAATAATCTCCACCTTTGACAAATGTTATTGAACAAATAACCTTCTTTAAAAATCAAATCTGGGTTCGATTTTGTCAGTGAAAGTACCGTTGATCCGGCGTGAAATATAGATTTACGTATAAAAAAGATTCTATTCATCAGATCTCATGAGGTAAGTGAATTTATTGTACAGCCTGTCTTAAAAATACCAACGAATTGTCCTTGAAGTTCACATTTTGTATTTCATTCCGACCTAAAAAAGCCGAATCCAAAAGCCGAGATCTAGGCAGCTGTATATATATATACTAGCAGTATAGCCCGACGTTGCTAGGGTGTAATGAAAGCTTTAAAACTAATCCATGGTCCTGGAGCTCAGACTCAGCCTAAAGAATATTTGAAAAAATAAAATAATTGCGACAATTTACCAATCGCACCTAATATATATATATATATATATATATATATATATATATATATATAATAATAATAATAATAATAATAATAATAATAACAATTAACTACACTCCGTAAGTTTACACTCCGTAAGTTTACACTCATCTAAACCTTCGAAAAAATGTTAACAAACAGAACCTAAATCCGTTAAAATCCGGCGTACTATGTCGTCGGATAATGGGGGAGAAAAAAAGAAACCAGCGGAACAAGAACAAAATGTCAAGTATCCGCAGTAAAGAAAAAACCCCAAACGGAACCGAAACACAAGAAAAAGTGCTCAATACGAAAGTACGAAAATACAATAGTCGAGCAAAAACACGAAAAAATCTAAAGTGAGCCACAACCTACCGCGGTTTCACACTACGGATCGTCAGGGAAAGAGGATATATATATATATATATACTAGCAGTATAGCCCGGCATTGCTCGGGTGTAATGAAAGCTTTAAAACAAAGCCATGGTCCTCGAGCTCAGACTCTTTGGACGTTGGCACGAAAGACTAAAAAGCAATAGTTGTTTCCAGTTAAAGCGAAACCGTAGACTGAAAGAAAAATTAATGAATGTAAGTCAAATTTTGATTTCCTGGTATCGACATCAAATAAGTTTTTTTCGTTGTAAACTGAATTTTGAAGGCTAAATAATCTAAGAACACTCGCAGACATTTATAGTACAACTGTGTGAATTTTCAAGAAAATCGGTTCACCCGTTTCAGAATCTATAGGTAACGGGGACACACACACACACATACACACACACACACACACACACACACACACACACACACACAGAGTTCCATCTGTAAATAAGTTTAGATTAGATATTAGAGTGTCACACATGACACATTTTTTGTTTTTTCCACCCGGTCGTCTAACGAAGTAACTTCATTGCTACAGAGTAAAAAAATTATTTATCCCTGAGTATTTTTCTTTCCAGATATTCTTCTTCTTCTATGTGCTCTGTCTCTTTAAGACGTAGCCGATCATGGTTCTCCACGTCTCCCTATCCCTTGTGGCTCTTAGTATGTTTGCTCCTGTTACACATCGCAACCCCCGTTCAGTCATCCACCCGACCAGGTCCTGCAAATATGTTATCCGCTGCCTTCCTCTGTCTCTCTTTCCCTCTACCTGGCCATTCAGTATTAGATTCCCCAAGCTCTCCTTCCTCATTGCGTGTTCCAGGAACTTCAGTTGTCTCTTTCTGATGCTCGGTATTAATTTCCTTTTGGTTGCCATTCTTTCCAACACCTCATTGTTGCTTGCATGTTCAGTCCACGATATCCGCAGCACCCTTCTGTAGAACCACATTTCCGCTGCTTCCAGTTTTGTCTTCATTTTCGATGATATTGTCCAGCACTCACTGCCGTATTGAAGAACTGACATCACATAGCAATCCAGCACTCTTTTCTTTGTTTCTAGTGAAATTTTCCTGTGTGTTAGTACTTTGCTCAGCTTCTGGAACGCGTCATTTGCCATGCCAATTCGCCTTCTGATCTCTGTGTCGCACTTTCCATCTCCTGTTAGAACACTTTCTAGATATTTAAATTTTTGCACCTGCTTTATTCTGGTATCCTCCACCTGTATTTGGCATTTTGGGTTGCACCTTTTGCTGATGACCATGCATTCAGTTCTCTTAAAGTTTATTTGTAGTCCTTTTTTGTCACTCTCCACCGCTACCTTCTGTAGGAGGTCCTGCAGTTTTCTTTCCGTGTCTGCAATCAGCACTGTATCATCTGCATACCTTATGTTGTTCAAGTTGTGGCCTCCAATAGCAAATCCTGGCGTGTCGTCTAGGGTACTCAAAATATTCTCGCTGTATACGTTGAACAAATCCGGTGAAAAGACACATCCTTGTCTTACGCCTTTTTCTCTCTTTGTGTATCTACTGAGATCGTTACCTGTCCGTATGCAGGCCGTTTGCTGCAAGTAGAGATTCTTGATTACTCTTATGTCTTTCCCGAAAATGTCCAGGCTGCCGAGCTTCTCCATCAATTCTTTGTGTCGTATCTTGTCGAATGCCTTCGCATAGTCAATGAAACATAGGTATATATCTTTCTTCATTTGTATTGCCCTTTCGAGAGCATCCTAATCATGAATATGGCGTTCCTTGTTCCAGTGTCTTTAACGAACCCGCACTGTTCCTACCCTATCTCTGGCCTGATTCTGCTTCTCGCTCTATTCATCAGGATTCTGACAATCAGTTTTGTAATGTGACTCATTAAGCTGATAGTTCCGTGTAGTTCACACTCGTTTGCACTTGGTTTCTTCGGCAGTGCTATAAATATCGACTTGCATAGGTCGTCTGTTATTATTCCACTGCTATAAATTTCGTTTTCTATTTCGGTAATTTTTTCTATACCATATTCTTCTAAGGCTATCAGCAGCTCTATTACTAGGTCGTCTGGACCAGGTGCTTTGTTTCTGTTCATTTTGGCCATTGCAGCTTCCACTTCGGATTTTAGTATTTTCGGTCCATCCATCTCCTTGTGTATTCTCGGTTGTTCTCTCCTGTCGCAAAAAAGATCCTTTACATACATTTTCCATCGCTGGAGTATTTCCTCTTTCTCCAATATGATTGTTCCATCCTCGGATTTTATGCATCCTGCTGAGGAGCAGGGTTTTTGTCCTGTCACTTCTCTTATCTCTTTATGCATCTCTGCTTTATTGGTCTTGCTCATTCTCTCTACTTCTGCGCATTTGTTGTTGAGCCATTCCTCTTTAGCTTGTCTGCATTCGTTCCTTATCTCCCTGTGAAGTTTCTTGTCCTCTGTTCCATGTCTTGGCATTATTTTTTGTCGCCTTTGCATGATGTGGAGAATTTCTTCGGTCATCCACTCATTTTTTCTTCTGCGGCTGACTTTATTGAATTCCATTTTGAGTGCCCTTTTCCAATTTGTTCTTCATATTTCTTTCTCACGCTGGCATTGTAGTCTTTCTGCAGGGTCTTGATAAGCCGTAAAAATTCTTGTTCATTCACTCAAATAAAAAGTGGTTGTATGCGACTGACACTTTTGATAATTTTGAACAAGTCTGTCACGAGGCATGATATTCATATTAAAATCTCGATCGGATGATTCCATTTAAAAACAGTATTCATTTTTTTTTTCTTACGCTAATGTTTATCTTAAAGTTATTTCAGGAGAATCTAGCTTTCGGCCACAATACATTTCAACACAGGTTCATATTATGGTCATCGAAGTTCAGCTACACTACACTATGATAAATTTCATACTATTTTTTAGTATTTATTACCAAGTGAATAAATTTATATGAAAATAAAATGGTTCTTTTGTTAATACTGCACAATAACATGTGCATCAAATGAATTTATAAATATTTAATAATTATTTATTTTGCAGTTTCATCAATGAACGAATGAAGACAATTTAGGCTGAATCGGACGAGTTCATCTTTTGCTTGTTAAATTTTGCAAAGTAATAACAAAAGAGCCATTCTGTTTTCATTTAGAATTATCCACTTGACAATACATCATTTCTTTTTAAAAAACTGGAGTATCTTACTAATTATGACCGGTAGTGTATATATATATATATATGTATATATATATATATATATATATACATAGTAAATCTACTGGGTGCGATGGGTAAATTGTCGCTATTTGCCTTGTAAAATGTTGCAAAGTAATAATAGCAAAAGAACCATTCTATTTTCATTTAGAATTATCCACTTGGCAATAAATACTAAAAATAGTATAAAATACATCATTTCTTTTTAAAACTGGGGTATCCTAGTAATTATGACCGGTAGTGTACGCCGAGCCTGGTCAGTAACTAGATGGGTGATTTCTTGGGAATTCCAGATTTTAATCTTAGATATACGGGTGGTGTAACGCTAATGACTAGGAATGACTGTTAATCAGAGAGTCAAGTTCCAAATCTAGTCAGGGTCATTTTTGTATTTTCAGGTAAGTTATAGATTCAGCTTTACTCCCTTCAGATAGGAGATTATTATTGAGATCTTTATCGCCAAATCATTGTTAACTTAAAAAATTATACAATATAAACATGTTTTAGGGTTTAAGTAACCTATAAATATTTAATAAGCCGTAGAAAACGAATCAATAAAATCTCATGTTTAATTCCCCATTTACGTGTATTAAAAGAAATACTTGGTTCATTCTGTCAGTTCTGAAAGGTTTTAAGTCAATGATTTATCTTTACATAAGAGAGTTTAGGTGACCAAATCGTAGTATTAGCCGCTATATCAATTCCTAAACACTACATGTTCTGCAGCATTGACAGAGTTCAAAAGATTTTACGTGATCGTGTGCAAGAAGTTTTATTATTCACACTGCAAACGTTTCCCCATAGAGGAATCCTCGCAGGCCTGTTGTTAATGGATCGATACATCATGAATCTTCAGATTAAATCCATTCCTTGGTCCGCCTGTAAGAAAACGTTATTCTCAGACAAGTTTTTCACTTAGAAATGCCAGAGAATAGGACAGATTTTGTGTCACAGTTTAATACTGTTGTCCTTGTTTCTTACGAACTTAGTCTTTTTCTTACTACATTGTTTAGCTTTCGGAAGTTGTTTTTTTCGGAATTCCATTTGTGGTGCAGTGGATATTGGCTCGGAACGAGAAATCGGGGAGCTGAGTACGAATTCCAGTTTAATTCGTTGCATTCACTTACGAGCAAATACCGTGGTGAAAGGTACAAATGTGTCTATCCCCTTCAGTTATGGGTTAATTAACAGGGCAGATTCGGTTCTATAGCCTTGGCCGGCAACCAGTCTACCGTAAAATGCAATGGCAACCTACTGCAGGATAATCTTCTACCCAGTCAGTCATGTCTCCTTCGAGACATGATTACCCAAAGCGTGTATCACATGTGGCACTTAAATTACTGACTGAATATAATAGTTGAGAACAATCAAAACTTCTACTGGGTATAAAATGGGGATCGGTTTTCTATTGTTATGAAGTAATAAACTGATCCTCAACCAATTATACGTAATATAATAATGTAATATAATCTATCTCTTCTCTCTCTAGCTATGAATCAAATCACTGGACATATTAGGTTCTATAGCCATGGCTGGCAACCAGTCTGCTGCAGAATGTAATGGCAACCTACTGCAGGATAATCTTCTGCCCAGTCAGTCATGTCTTTTTCGAGACATGATTGCCAAAGCGTGTAGCACTTATGACCCTTACCTAACTATCAAGAAGACAAATAAACGAAAGTGCGAGAAAAGAAACTTTTCGGGTAGAAGTGGTTGCTAAAATCGGTTCACCCGTTTCGGAATCTATAGGTAACGGTCACACACACACACACACACACACACACACACACACACACACACACACACACACACACACACAGTTCCATTTATAAATAAGTTTTGATTAGATATTAGAGTGTCACACATGACACATTTTTTGTCTTTTCCACCCGGTCGTCTAACGAAGTAAATTCATTGCTACAGAGTAAAAAAATTATTTACCCCTGAGTATTTTTCTTTCCAGATATTCTTCTTCTTCTATGTGCCCTGTCTCTTTAAGACGCAGGCGATCATGGTTCTCCACGTCTCCTTATCCCTTGTGGCTCTTAGTATGTTTGCTCCTGTTACATATCGCAACCCCCGTTCCGTCACCCACCCGACCAGGTCCTGCAAATATGTTATCCGCTGCCTTCCTCTGTCTCTCTTTCCCTCTACCTGGCCAATCAGTATTAGATTCTCTAAGCACTCCTTCCTCATTGCGTGTCCCAGGAACTTCAGTTGTCTCTTCCTGATGCTCGGTATTAATTTCCTTTTGGTTGCCATTCTTTCGAACACCTCATTGTTGCTTGCATCCTTCTGTAGAACCACATTTCCGCTGCTTCCAGTTTTGTCCTCATTTTCGATGATATTGTCCAGCACTCACTGCCGTATTGAAGAACTGACATCACACAGCAGTCTAGCACTCTTTTCTTTGTTTTTAGTGAAATTTTCCTGTGTGTTAGTACTTTGCTCAGCTTCTGGAACGCGTCCTTTGCCATGCCAATTCGCCTTCTGATCTCTGTGTCGCCCTTTTCCATTTTAATTATTTCAGCAATAAAACGTGATACGTAGATACTTGTCCGGGGCTCCTTCTATTCATCTTGAGATTCTCCACAAAGAACAACCGAGGATCATCAATATAGTCTATCCTGATTTTTCAGCCTACCTTCAATTACTTTTATATCGACGTGATGTGGCTTCTTCCGTCTGTCCTTTATAGAAGCATTTTCATAGTTGGTTGGCTGGTTGTTTTGTTTTTATGGTACATCAACCTCGGCGAGTCATTTATTGCCAACTAAATTTTATTTATCTATTTCTAGTAATACATTTTTCTTTCAACAATTTATTCTTGTTTTTATATAAGTTTTGTGTCTAGTAATACTTTTTATATTTTAGTGTATCAAGATTCATTGGGATTTGTTTTTAAGGGCAGGGCCCCCAAGTCATACCCTTGTTATTTAATCCATAATTGGAGAGAAGGGACGGATTAATACCTTTCCCAAGGGTACCAGTGCTTAAGTGAATGTAGGGTATTCAACTGAAATTCTCACCGATTTCTCTTTCCAAGCCGATATCCACTGCACCACAACGCACATCCGTCATTAAACGCTTACAGCACCTGGTATTCCCAAGCGGCCACCCATCTAAGTACCGAACAGGCTCAACGTTGATTTATTTCGTTGATCAACCGAGAACCGGTGTATTCAATGTGATAGGCCGTAAGCCATTTTCATAGTAACTGCTTTTAAGAGATTTTAGGTTGTCCCAAAAGTTCATAAACACCTTCAATTTCAATTTTTTGCAAGTGTTTTCTGGTAACCTTAGATTACTTGCCGAGTAAAATTTCAATTTTTTGAAAGTGTTTACTTACTTTTGGGACAACCTAATATTTTTCTCAGTAGTTCCCCGACCACATCTATTGTCATCAAGGTTCCAAAAATTTCACATTCAAAATACTTAAATGTCACCACCTCTGAGAATATCTTTTCATGCACTTCCAGTTTTTTTGGCACTGTCATCCGTTTGCTTTGCTTCACTGACAGCAATAATCTTCACAAGTTCGAATGCGACATCCATTGCGAGCTTCCTCTTTGAGTCTCATCTATCTCTTAACTTTTTTCTAGTTCACTGTGTGTTGGCTTTTTCTTTTACTCTAACCCCCAAGCACACCAAGGGCAGTACTGCATTGCTTAGAGTGAAATTCCCGAATTCGTTGTTTTATGTTATTGATAAATTTACCAAACTTTATATATATATTTATTTCATATGATATTTTCCAAGTACTTCCGAATGTTTATACATCATTTTCAAGAATTAAATAAAAAAAAATGATAGACGGAACAATCTGATAACATTTAACTACATTTGAAAAAATGATTGTAAGTTGTCGTAAATAAAATTCTCAGTATCTGAGTGCATGTAATTGTATAAATTTCAGCTAACAAGGATTGACTATAGTGTGTTTCTCGAGAGAAAGGAATCAATAGACCATATACATATATAGTTTATAAAGGAAAACTCAACATGTCATATTAGTTATAAACTATAGTTCATTTCAATGAGCTTAATTAGCTCATATCATCAGACTCTTTTACAATATTTACTCCATCTGGCATAACATTTCTGCCGGAATAAAAGCTATCTTAAAATAAAGGGGGAACATACTAAAAATAATAATAATAAACATAACATTACAAACAAATAAATAAATAGCAATAAATGCAAGGGGAAGTGGGGAGAAAGAAGGAAAGGAAGGAATGGGAGGGAAGGGGGAGAAAGGGATATAGAGTCCAGTTCCAAATATGGGTAGTATCCGTTTGAAGTTATTTGGCTGTCTTAGATGGTATGACCTTTGAAAAAAAACCAATTCCCCTGCCTTTAGGCATCTATTTGACCTCATCAGGTCAAATCACTTAATTATACTAACTTTTATCCATATATATACCTATGTTAACATTTCCACATATACTTACCCTGTGATTTTGTTGAAGTTTACATATCCACTGATTTCCTTTTTTTTATCTCTGTTTAGGTCTTAGCGTTTTCATACTTACACATATATACGTTTCATAAGCATAGAGCTTTTTTTTTTAGGAATAACGTAACCGCTAACTTTTCTTCCTGGCACATTCTACATATTTTGCCACCGTTGTAAGATTTGGCTGTTTTCACTATACTCCACTTTGTACCTGGGTGTTTTCCACACTTTAATTTCAATTTCCACCCGTGGCTAGCCAATTTTTTAAATTTTGTTAAGTTTTTTTTATTTTAAATGTAGACCTTTGCTCTTACCATAAAATACCTATTACGTTTGTGGTGATACCGACTGAACAAAAGCGATGAACCGGATGTGTGCTCTCTCACAACTAAAAGTCAAAGGAATAAAAATCGTCGTACGCATCCGGATCCGCGCAGATGTTTCAGTTGAAAAATAAAAAATAATAAAATATCAAATAACCAAATTTTATTTATCAGCCAATGAGAAGCCCGAAACCAAATACAAGGATGAAATTCGAAAGTTGAACCAGTTGATTCAAAAATGCTGTTATAAAAGCCGTGACAAAAGGCACCCAGACAGACAGGCACAGACAGAGGAGAAGATAGTAATTAGTTTCTTCCTTGACCTATGTCAAACTACTACTATGCTCGCCTTCTTCTTCTTCACCTGTTCTCAAAGTACTAACTGACCTTTTCTAAGACATTCCACACAAACCAACTCACTGACTCATTGACCTTAGAAACGGCAACTTGAAAATGAACATTTCTTTTCTTTCAGATCATCATGCCTTCCATGGACTCATTTACCTCCGTTGATCTTTTATTTCATGCATCACGTATTTTGTAAAACATTGATTGAAATATATATATATGTATAAATGTTATTTTACTCTCAAAAATTGCCTTTCTTGAATGTATGAATTGTAGTGGGCTATCTTCACACAAGGCCAAATTCCGTTAACCTACGACGGAATCTTACTACCCCTCACTACAAATGAAATAAGAGAAGAGATACCCGCTATAAGTTCATACAACCATGGATGAAAACATTATAATTTCTTCTAATTTTAAAAATTGGTCGTTCAGAAATTTCCCGTTTAGCTAATGTTAAAAAAATTCCCCGTTACATGAGCGTTCTTAAAGAAAACGGCAAAATACACTTATTGCAAATCGCCTGAAGACGCCACATGGTAGAAACATAGGTCACGTAATAACCCGTTTACAAATATATATATATATATATATATATATATATATATATATATATTAAGAGAGACACGTTATTCTGTGGTTAAGCGGTAGTTTGGGCCCGTTTCAGGCGAAGTCTATTGTACAGAAGGTTTTACACGAACAAAATTCACAAATAAAGAACCCACATAGAGAATCTTTGAGTTAACACCCGTTCTTTGATTATATGTTGCATGCGTATATATGTTTATGTATGTATGAGCGTGTGCGTTCGCTAAATGATGTAATGATGAATTTTTTCTTTAATTTTTAAGGGGGCAATCTTTATTTTTTTTTGGGGGGGGGGTCTTATTTCTGTGTTTCATTCGTGTAAAATCTTCTGTACAATAAAGATGGAAACTGATGATGGTTCGCCTGAAATAGGCCCCAAACTCCACTTAACCATGGAATAAGTGTCTGTTTTAATTTTTACATATATATATATATATATATATATATATATAGTCATCCGTAAAAAGAATTTTTCGCTGTATCACAGCTTATCAATACGGATAGATCCAATGGCTTTTTAACCCAGTATTGAAACCCGAGCGAACTGGCGCCAGTCGGCTATTTTACATCTGAGCTACGGGAAATGTATTTAACTTTTGCATATATTGGTCTCTATGTGTTTATATTTTGAGCTCTTCTAGAGAGTTATCCTACCACTTTATGTACAGGGCACTGCTTTGGATTCTTCTATATCTACACTGCATGTTTGTATATATATATATATATATATATATATATATATATATATATAGAGTGTGTGTGTGTGTGTTTATGGGTGTGTTAGTTTGCGTGTGCATTTGAGTGTATTATTCTAGTGACGCTTGGGATACGTACCAATGTTTGTTCGATTGATTCGCTGTGTTTCCTCTACGCCTGCGCAATGTTATATGCCTTTGTTATAGCGTTTTTCTGGTTTTAATTCGCGAGCTTTCATCTGCTTTTACGACTTTTGCAGCCTTATTAATGGTAAAATGTGTCTAAAATTGCCAGCAAGTCTTCAATAAATTATTTTTCTCTATTATCGCTTCGATTACTGCATTCTGTCGATACTTTATGCCGCTGATTTTATATTCTTTCCAGCCGCACGCCTTCTGTCCCCAGAAACGCTTATCTGTGACACTATAATATCACCTCTGCTTAAATCTGTTCATACAATCTAATCATCCGTTTTCTATAGACAGCAGCTGGATATACTTCATAAAATGCATATCTATCTATCTATCTATCTATCTATCTATCTATCTATCTATCTATGTCATGTTTTGCAATCTCTTTCTCTCTCTGTGTCTTTCTCTCTCTCTCACTCACCGCGTTATCATGTTCTTAATAATCTACCAATATTTATATCTAATTCTGTTCTTCATTTAATTACTGCGTTGTGGTTCAGTGGATATCGGCTTGGATCGAGAAAATTAGAGACCCGAGTTCGAATACCAGTTGAATTACTTGAATTCACTAACGCGCAAATACAAACGGGAAAGTTATTAATCCGTCGTTTTATGAGTTAAACTAGCAGTGTGGCCCGGCGTTGCTCGGGTGTAATGAAAGATTTAAAACGAATCCATGGACCTGGAGCTCAGATTCTTTGGACGTTGGCAGAAAAAACTAAAAAGCAATAGTTGTTTCCAGTTAAAGCGAAACAGTAGACTGAAAGAAAAATGAATGGATTTTTCGGAGTAACATTTTGATTTCCTGGTATCGATATCAAATAAGTTTTTTCGTCGTAAACTGAATTTTGAAGTCTAAATGAGTTCTCTGAGTAAATGGTATCATGGCTGAGACTAAGAACTACAATTATACCTACTTAGAGCCAAACCCGAAGCAAAAACTAAAATAAAAGGGCTGAAAAAATACAGACATACAGGCAGATAAACAAACACACACACAAACATCTTGCCTTTTATATATATACATATATTATCGATTTTCTGCACTATTGTAAGAACTGAAACCTTGAAACTTCTGAATATCGTTTCTTATGTCTTTGTCTATGAATGTATCAAATTTGATTAAAATCGGACCACTCCTTCTATAATCCGATTTTTTCGATTATCGATTTTCAATATTTATCGGAGGTACCTCGACATAAATCCTAGCTAAGAACACTCGCAGACGCTTATAGTACAATTGTGTAAATTTTCAATAGAATCGGAGTCTATATGTAACGGACACACACACACACACACAGACACACACACACACACACAAAGTTCCATTTATAAATAAGTTTAGATAACAGGATATATTGGGTTCTATAGCCTTGACAGACAACCAGTCTACCACAGAATGTAATGGCAACCTACTGCGAAAAAATGTTCTACCCAGTCAGTCATGTATCTTTTGAGATATGACAGCCAAAGCCTGTATCACGTATGGCACTTAACTGAGTGAATGTATATCACTCTGTTTTCAATTATCAATCTGTCTATCTCAGTTTTTATGTATATCCCTGTATGTATGTATGTATGTATGTATGTATGTATGTATGTATGTATGTATCTATCTATCTATCTATCTATCTATCTATCTAAATCTGTTCATTATCTACCTATCTAAATCTGTTCATTATCTATCTATCTATCTATCTATCTATCTATCTATCTATCTATCTCAGTTTTTAACTATGTCCCTGTATATCACTGGATTTAATTATGTATGTATGTATGTATGTATGTATGTATGTATGTATGTATGTATCTATCTATCTATCTATCTATCTATCTATCTATCTATCTATCTATTCCAGTCTGTTCATTATCTATATATCTA